>SNVD02006076.1:0-24207 GCA_013180625.2 Boswellia sacra
CACACCCACACACACACCCACACACACACACACACACACACACACAAGAACTCGGCCACACACAGACATTTGGTGACTCACATGCGAGCCACGCCACACAGACACACACACAGAGGCGCAAACGACGCGCATACAATGCGCGCCCACGAGTTTAGTGCGCAGCTTGACAGAGGGCAGCGCTCAGGCGCGCACGGACTCGTGCAGCGCCTCGAGCGCCGTGCCCAGGGACCAGGCCTGAATGGGACACGAGCCGGGACAGAGCTGGCCGTCGGTGTTGGTGAGCTCGGGCAGGCCCAGCCAGGGGCTCGAGACGAGCGTCGAGTAGAAGCGCGCCAGAGTTTCCAGGTGATGGGGGCGCTCGGCGGCGCCCAGGAACTTGGAGGAGGCGCGGATGTAGTAGCCGGTGAGCCAGAGCCACTCGGGGCCCGAGTGGTAGTTGTAGCCGTGGGCCAGCTTGGGCTCGGCGGAGTCGTTCGAGTTGTCGTAGTCGCCGCAGTAGTTCCAGTCGGTGGGGTCGAGGGTGCGCATGCCCAGCGGCCCGCAGAGGTGCTGTTTGGCGAGCTCGAGCGCGTGGCGCGCCTGTTGCCTGTCGAACAGCTCGGGCGCCACCACCATTGCCACCAGGAAGTTGGGCCGCAGCTGGTAGTCTTGCCACTGCAGACTGGCGCCCAGCGTGTCCTTGTAGATGCCGCGCCTGTTGATGAGCTCCGGATGCGGGTCCTCGAGGGCGGCCGGCTCGGACGGGAGCGGAATGTAGAAGTGGCGCGAGAAGTTGGCCTGGATCTGAGCGGCCCACTTCTTCCAGGTCCACTTGAGGGTGATGGTGTTGTCGTACAGGCACTCGACGCCGTCGTACGGGTACGCGCGGCCGTTCTTGTAGAGCTCGTCCAGCCAGCTCACCACTGCCTTGCACAGGCCCACGATTTCGACGGCCGAGCCGTCGCGGGGCGTGGCGGGCAGGCCGCGCGTGCCCGCCTTCTCGCTGCTGCCCATCTTGTCCATCCAGGTGCCGCAATTGTACCTGTTGCCGCCGTAGACGAAGCCAGTGTCGCGGTGGACGCCGTAGGTGACCGTGAAGCCGTCAGGCTGCATGTGCTCGTCCAGCTGCTTGCCCGCGTTCTCCTCCACAAACTCCATGCCCTTGAAGTGGCACTCCATCGCCTCCTGGATGGTGTCCGCCAGCGTCTGCAGGTACGGGTCGGGCCCGGCCGCCTCCACCAGCCCGTTCGTGTGCGCGTGCGGCCCGGCGCCGGTGGAGCGCTTCCGGTGGGCGTGGCTGGCGCCGTTGGCCTGCGCAATGGCGGCGGCGGCGGCGGCGCTCACGGAGGCGGCCAGCTGCTGCGAGGGGCCCGCCTCGGGCTTGTGGAGGCGCTTGAGTTTGGAGCGGAGCAGCTCGGCGCCGTTGGGCGCCATGCGGGTGTACTCGCGGCAGCCGAAGAGCCACCACCAGGTGGCGTCGCGGCAGTTGTAGCGGGGCCGGTGGCCGCCGTCGAGGAGGTTGGGGATGAGGCCGTGGCGGAGAGTGCGCGCGTAGGCGATTAGCACCGCCTTGGCCTCCACGAAGCGGCCCGTGATGAGGAAGAGGCCGCGGAAGGCGATGAAGGTGTCGCGGCCCCAGTTGCGCATGAAGCCGGCCGCGAAGTGGGGCAGGCCGGCGGCCAGCGAGGGCAAATAGGTGAGCTTGGTGTCCACCTGAGGCATGGGCGCCGACTCGCACTCGCCCACCAGCGCCACGCTGGCCAGCGCCAGGAGGCGCACCAGCCGCGGCCCCTTGCTCACGAACACGCTCATGCGGGCGTAGGTGAGCTCGAGCAGCGCCTTGTAGAGCTTGGTGACAATTAGGTCAAAGTACTTGGGCACCATTCCGCGCGGCAACAGCTCCACACTCTTGAGGGCCGTGTCCAGATGGTCGGCGAGCAGTTTGGTGGTGGGCCTAGCGCGCAGTCGGCCCACGATGTAGTCGGCCAGCCAGCCGCCCTGGCGCAGGTTCATCGTCAACGGGTGCGCCTGGTCCTGGTTGGCGCGCACCTTCTCGAGGTGGTACATGAGTCCGTAGAGGCCGGCGTAGGTGAACTTGGTGAAGCCGGGCAGCTCGTACGGCTCCAGGCCGTCCTCCTGGGCGCACCGGAAGAGGATGTAGTTGACGTCGCTGAGTGTGAGCTGGAAGCGCTCGATGGGCTCGAGGTGCCAGCTGTTGAGTAGGCGGAGGGCGTTTGTTTGGGCCGAGCTGAGGGCGATCTCGACGGCCAGCACCGAGGAGGGCAGGAAGGTGAACTCGTTGAGCTGGATCTCGGCGCGCTCGCTGCTGAGCGCCACCAGCTTGGCCAGCCGACACTCGCCGGGCGTTGAGTTGGTGGAGAAGATCTTGACCTTGAAGGCGGCCAGCCCGTTGATCGACTGCTCGTCGCGCTCCCACTGCTCGGGGTCGCCGTAGGCCTGCGCCTCGAACAGCACCCGCCTGATGGCGCCCTCGATGGGCAGCGGCTTCATCGGGCAGGCGCCCGGGTGCTTGGTGAAGGCGGTGCGCGCCACCAGCACAATGGAGCGGCCGTCGTGCGGGTTGTGGCGCGTCACAGCGATCACGTCCTCGTTCACCTGGTCGATGAAGATCTCCTCGAAGCCCTGGGCCAGTTCGCGCGCCAGAGGCCCGTTGAGCTGGCGTCTCAGGGGCAGCATGCCGGCGCCCTCATCGAGCGCCTCGGCGGTTTGATAGAGGCGCCGCTCGGTGACCACGTTGATGTGATGGGGCACCAGCTCGTCGTAGCCGCGCGTCGAGCCGGTGGCGCAGTTGGCCATGTTGATGAGGGCGCTGGTGGCGGGCGCGTCGTGGGCGCTGCGCCGCACCACCGGCGACTCGTTGTCGTGCGTCTGGTCGTAGAAGATGGCGTGCGCCACGCTGGGCCGCAACAGCTCCTGGCCGTGCTGGTAGAAGGCGCCCACGGGCGTGCCGCCGTACCTGTAGAGGAGGCGGCCCAGCTCGCGGGCGCTGTGGGCCGACATGGACTCGCGGATGAGCGAGGTGAGGCCTAGGCGGTTGACGTAGACGTTGTCGGCGGCCTCGCTCGAGGTGAACAGCTCGGCCATGATGTAGATGTCGGGCCGCACGGCGCGCGCCGCGTCCACGAAGTACTCGGCCACGTGCACGGGCGTCGAGTGGCAGTTGTCCAGCCGGAAGCCGTGGAACACCTTCGCCTGCGACTCCACGTACTTGCGCATGAACTCCCACAGGTAGGGCACCTCGCTCGAGTCGCGTCCGTAGCGCAACTTGATGCAGTCGCCCCAGGCGACCAGCTCGCGCTTCAGGTACACCTGCGAGCGGGGGCCCGCAAAGTCCTCGCTCGAGGTGCTGCCCATGATCCAGCCGTTGTGGGCCATGAACTGGGCCCCCGTCTCGGGGGCGTACATGAGCGCCTCCTCGCGGGCCACCCGGAAGGTGTCGTAGGGCGAGTGGCTGAAGTAGGGCGCCACCAGGGGCGCGCTCGGGCTCACTGGCTGCCCGAAGTAGGGGCCAGCCGGGTCGAGGCGCTCGTAGCGGATGGCGCTGAGCGCGTTGTTGATTGCGTAGTCGAGCAGCGCCTTCAGCTCGTTGCGCTTCCGCAGATTCTCCGCCTCGAGACACAGGCGCAGCTCCTCGATGGAGCTGATGCTCTCGGGGATTTGGCGCACTTTGGCCCCATTGCGCTCGTACTGGTCGTAGTCGACCTCGAGCTTGGGCCCACGGGCCAAATTCCTGAACTGGTTCAGCGCGGCGCCCACGTTGATCATGAACAGCTCGTAGATCTTCATCTGGGGCACATAGAAGCCGCGCAACAGCACGCCCACCGCCTGGAGCTCCTGTTCGCTGCTTATGAGTGTGCCCAGATGGTCGGTGGCCCTGAGCGCGCCCGCAATCATGTCCTTGGCCAGCCAGATGAAGGCCGAGTCGAGCAGGAAGGCGGGCCGGAGGTGTGGCGAGTTGGCGGGACTGTAGGCGCACTCGGGGTGGTCGCGGATCCACTGGCTGTCGTCGGCGGTGTGGTTCAGCACAATGTCCGTCACGGACAGTGTGCACCACTTCTTCTCCATGAAGTCCACCTCCTTCTTGAGCTCGTCCAGGTTGGCCTTGAAGGTAGGGTTCACTTTATGCTGGTGGCGCAGCGCGTAGGCCGAGTTGCTGCCGCCCAGCTCCTGGACGGGCGTGAAGTGGATCATATTGTACTTGAGCTCCTTCGTCACGCTCAGCCGCTTCCGCCACTCCTTCAGGGCGCCCAAATTCTTCGACAACACCGTCTGGCAGCGGATCTGGTCGATGGGCACCTTCATCTCGGGGTTCACAATCACGTAGGCCTGCCACAGGGGCCGGCCGGGCGTTGTCTCGTCGGTCGGCTCGAACATCAGGTGAAAGGTGCCCGCGAGCTCGAGGCGCAGCGACACGTGCCAGTTGAGCGCCGAGCTGATCATTTCCTGGTGGTCGCTGGCCAGCGGCAGCTCGTAGTAGCGTTCCCGCTCGAACTTGGCGCCCTTCTTGAGCGGATAATTGGTCTTGAGTGTGCCTTGGGCCAGGCAGCCTGGACCCGGCCGTAGCACAAGACTCACTCGCTTGTCCACCCGCAACACGCTCTCCTCGAGTTGCTCGTTGGGGTTGATGATGAGTGTCTTCTCCATGTTGTTGGCGCCATTGTTTCCACCGAGGGCGCCGCCAGTTGTGCTGGTGCTGCTGCTGGTGCTGCTGCTGCTGCTACTGGCCGTGGCCTCCAAGTTGGTGGCAGTGTTGGGCGTCGTCGGGGCCGAGCTCGACTTGGAGCTCGACTCGAGCGAGAGTCGCTTGCCGAGGAGTCGCATTCGAGCAGAGCCGGCCAACGGTAGTCGGCGTAATATCTGTGAAGCGGCGGTGATTAGGCGCGAGTGCTAATTTCTAGTGTGAGGCGCGAGAGCTAATGAGCGAATGGACGTTTGAAGACGCTCGCTAATCTAGCGAGTAGAGTGTCGTCGTCGTCGTCGTCGTCGTCGTCCTCGCCGGCGATATTCGACCACAAACTCACAATCACAAGCAGCCCCGACTCGAAACACCAAGAGAACACGCGTGCACCGCCCGAGCAACTCTTTTATACGCCACCCATATGCCATCCATAATGACCTCTGGTGGCGCTAAGCTACCGCCTTAGTGGAACCGCAAGCTTAGCGTAGGCGACGAGCACTTAGAGAGCCATATCGGGACCAAGAATCAATCGAGATCCGGTCCGATAAGCTGGCGCGCGCATGCCGCCCCGAAGTGTAGATGCTCTCGGCACGATAATCTGCAGCAACTCGCCCGCGTGGTTCACGTGGCGCCGAGGCTGTCGTAAGGTTCGCGGCACTCGGCGGACGGCTGCCTCTCGGGGCGCGAGGGGGATCCCAAGATCGTCGCCATGACCAGGTGGACTCCTCAGCGGTCGGTCGAGGCAAACAAAGGCTTCTGGCGCCTAAAAGCCGGTTCCACCTGTGGCCGACACGAAGCCGACTCGTGCAAGTGTACAGGCGCATTGGCCGGCGCGAGTCATAACTCGCAAGATGACAGCGAGAGTCAACGACGCGCGCGCGATCTCGCCCGTGGGCGACGAGCAAAACAAAGTCGTTGCTTCTTGTCGCCAAACGCCCGACCCTCAACATGTCTAGCCTGCCTTTCTCATCTTTTCACTCTAATATGTATCAACCAGTAGAATCCAAACACTATTACCCGCTCAAATGATGGACGATGAAGATCTGCTCGCCAGTTTACAAGATCTTAGCCTTCAGGAAGCCTACGAGGAGGATTTGGAGCTCAAAGAGGCTGTGAACTCGTTGTTTCAAACTCTCAACAGCACAAAATCAAGCCAAACCCCTCACGGATCCACTACCAACTCACCCTCTGCACCCAACGCCACCGAGCAGAACAACGGCTATGATAAAACGAAATTGCTGGTGGCCTTGTTAGGTAATATCGATCTCGTAACCTGCGCCATCAAAAAGATCAATCATCTAGTCTCGATGGGCAAAAGGATGGAGCAGATATATCGCTCCTACTATGTAGACCCAAGTGTTAGTCTGGACATGGACGAGATTGATCGACTGATAACGGCCTTTTCCGATATCTATAACAGTGAGAGCTACGTGCGAGAAGTTAATGTCACCCGACTATATCAAGCTTACTGCAATAAGTTGATTGAGATCCAAAATAACCGAGCCAGCCGAAGCAACCTCAACGATGAGCCAATGCTGACGTAAGCCTTCAAGTATTACCAGATACCTGTATCCCTTATGCAAAGATAATCAACAGGATTGAAGTATCGGAAATTCTCAGTCGAATTGAAACATTTACAAAAGCACAACTGCAAACTATAATTTGTGATAAGAACCCGCATGCGATCACACTCCCGTGAGCTCTTGATGTTAGCCAATCCCGGCACCATTTCCATAGAAACTGAGAGACCAAATTAATCTATATACTTTGGTTCGCCTTTAAGAAAGTGTCCATCACATCGGTATTTCTTAGCCATGAGTATTCCCCAATTTCACCAATGACCGCAGACATGCTGATAAATTGGTATGAAGATTACTAACAAGACACATATCTTGTATTTAGAGACCACGGATATTATCCATTGCAATACAGCCACTGGCGCCTCAGACTTGATCTTATGTGACGCAGTTATCTGAAAGATCTTAATACGTAACAGCTGTCCTCGGCATCATCGACTAAAAAGCCAAATAACGAGCTAGTGTTCAATCTACACCACACTATTTCGGTCTCATGTAAACGGCTGATGCGGCCAAGTCAACAACTCACTATGATGAGATATCGCATTCATTATTGAACATCCCTTGGCTGAATGGCTAGGTGAAGTTGGTGGCGTCTTCAATTCAGGTCGATACAGCAGAATAGGTCACAGTAACAAGGCTCGCTGCTCAATCTATTCGGCAACTGACGAGCTAAAGCCATTCAGGTCCCGGAACACAAACGATAATCAGATTGAAATTCCTGCCTAAAACACAATCCGCTCGTAAGGAACCCGTAGCCCAACGAAAATCAGACCTTGTCAATAAAACTTTCATACCATTGTTGAACAGAGTTTGGGACTCATGATGAGCACCAAATCTCTGCCCTAAAATAGATGGATGTTAACTTAACAATGTGTGAAGAGATGAAACCTTTCAAGCTCCAACTTTTTCCTCGGCTATCTGCCTCTCGCAACGATTCCTTCAAGATCGAACGCTGCGATTAATTAGTGAGTCACACGAAAAGTGAGAGACCCAGATCAACTTATTTCGGTTGTGCACTAATCAAGTATCTATTATACATAAATTTTTCTCAATCTCACAAGTCAATTGATGATATGCTAGAAAAGGTGAGCAACAAGGCTTACATCCTGCTTATAGAGACCACGGACGGAGTAAATCTTGGAGTAGGCTGTCTTCCGGTTTCACCTTAGCTACCCTGATGGCAGTGTAAAAAGTGTTCGAGTTTCGATGTGGAAGCACGATATCTTTGGGCTGCCCTGGAGTCGATTGAGCGTTTGATAAGTTCAGTTCAACTTCGAGATCCTGTTTTCATTGACGACTCGCACTATAACTTGGCTTGGTGGGATGAAGCAACGAGGTAGTTGCATTTAAAGCTGACAAAGCTCAAACAATGTCCAAGTTCTTTCGTAGCGTCACTATCATGAAGACTCCAGACGATATACAAATCAAATCAAAAGCTATGATGACATACAGAATCGTCCTTATCGTGCTCATGTTGGCGTAGAATCTTTCCACGAGAGCCTTCCAGCAGCCTGTTTTGTAGTCTGATTCGGCACAATACTTGAATACTGGCAAACTCGACTCGACCGGATCTGAGCAGCAGGAGCGGGGAATCAAGTGGAGTGAATACTCGGTCCAGTCGTTAGGCGAGTTGACACCACAACACGAGAGCGAGCGTTGCATCTTGTCGATCAACCTTGTTATCACATCACTATTGTCTACATAGTTGTACACGACCACTGTTGAGTTGACGTAGAGCTTGTCGATTTCTTTGTTCGACAAATCTGTCTTGGTGAAGGTGAATGTGACTATAACCATAACAACTAATAGTGAGACCACGAAGAAGACGAGCGCTACGTAATAGGTCAGTTGTGAGGCGGACTTGCGTAGGGCTCCACAGAGGCCGAGCAGTGAGAGGCCGGCCACCAGAAACCCGAAACAGGCGCATGCGACTGCCACTGCAAACCGAACCCGGCCAGGTGAAATAGAATCGGCTGAGTCGGGCGTCGTCAGTGAGTCTTCGAAACTCTTGTCGAAAGTTGTGGCACTGACATAGACAAGCAGCAAGGCGACGACGATGACAATAAGATTGAAGATAATGAGGAGACTGCGGAGGAAACTGAAGCAGAGTCGCCGCATTGTGGAGGACAATTGTGCGTATCTAATGTGTTTGGTTGAGGAGTTTACGTAGAGTAGTTTTGTCGTATTTTGTGCTGTTGAATGCTAGAAACTAGAGTCAAGTCTGAGTGAGTGTGTAAATATATAAGTATGGACGTGATAAAAACATCGACTTGCTTTAGGTCACCAGCGGTCCTGTTGACGACCGAGGAAGAGCGGAAGCGAGTTTGTGTTCTGGATGCGACGGACAGTTGTGTGGAGTTTTAAAGTTTTGAAGTTGTTTTCTCGAATGTGTAGGCCGATAAATAGATGCGGTTAGTTGCGTTAGTTTGGCCGAATGATAATTTGTACTTTTCTTGTTGGCGATCAAGATTAATTACAAAAGTTCCACGCGGGGGGCGTGTGCTAATTTGACTCACAAATTCTCGTTCTCTTTGCGGGCGCGAACTTTTAGCCTACGACCTGTTTGGAATCACTTTGTACTGGCGGCCACAAGAGTAGCAGGCTAGAAGTGAGCTTGTTCTGGGGCTAAGTTCTTGCAGAACAATTAGCTAGCCGACAGAGAGACTGTGGCGGTGTTGAGGTTGATGACGAAGACGAGGGAGGTCGGAGTTGTTATTAAGTCTGGCGGGGCGGCATTTTATTAATTTCGAACCGGACTGACGATGACGAGAAGAGGCGAGTAGAGAAAAGTTCGAGCGGCTCGATTTGGTGCGCGCGCGCGGGCGCGGGCGGAGTGCCCGCAGCTCGAGTGCTGCGGCGCGACGCTGGCGCGCATCCGAGGCGTTGCTGACCACTGGCCGGCGGCGCGCCGTCCGGACAGTGGCGCGCGTACGGTCCAGTAGGTCGAGGGTGGAGTTGTTCGTTAGTTGGCTCTGGCGCTGTCGTAGTGGTCGTCTACCTGTGCACAAGCGGCGGTCCGTTCGCCTGGTTCATTTTGGCGCCTTGCAAGGTTGGGCAGGTGAAAGAGGCACAGCGAGAAGAGACGCTGTGAGTGAGTGTGTGTGTCTGTGTGAGGAGGACTGCAGGCGCGGGTGCGCGCATCTGCCATAATCCGGCGGCCGCCTTGTGAATGGCCCGTCTGCAGAGGAAGTGCGCTGCATGACGACGATGTCGGCGCCTCATTATTGTGGTGGCCGGCGTGCATTTGGCCGAGCGAGGGCCGGCCGAGCATCCCGACGGCCGCCAGTCCACTGGTGCGGCGCGTGAATCAAGAGGCTAATAGCTGCTACTTGAGTGTCGGCGGGCCCGCGCGGCCGTGGCGACGACCAGGCCAAGAGAAGGCCGAGCTGGCAACCAAGTTCAAGACGACCACGACCACGACGACGACGCCGACGATGACGTTCACGAGGGCAACCAGGGCGACCAGGGCGAACAGGCAATCTTTATGGACAAACACACGACGAGAGCCGGAGATAAGATTGCGCCGCGCACAAGTGTGCGAACGAAATAAAACTCTGGCCGGCGCTAATAAGTCGGGTCGCGTGTCGCACTCGTAGCTCTTCGTCCGTGTCGTGCGTCGCGAGCGTACGCGGCCGACACTTACGAGGGACGCCGGCCAAACCCAAGTTCTAGTGAGTCGGCGTCGGGGAGTGAGCGTCGCAAGAGCGCCACAAATGCAACACTGGATTGCTCCGATCGCACGGGTATCATGAAGGGCTCGTCGTGGTCGCGGTCGCGGTCGTGAGCGGCCATGAAATCGGCCGTCTCAGCATCGGCTCGAGCCGCGAGCGCACGAGAGATCGCCGCCGCGCTCGGTGCCTCCGATAGGCCACACAACAGCGGCCCATTGTGTCCAGCTAGTCGTCGTCGTGGTGGTGGCGCTCGTCGAGGGGGCGGAAACGGGGCGCCGCTCGATCGGGCCCGAGCTCAGGGCCGAAACAATTGCGCGCGCCCGGCGAGGCGAGCAAATAGTTGGCCAAATTCGTTGGCAAATATGACCACTTGGCGCAGTGTGCGCCTGTTTGCCGCGCGCTCGCTTGCTCGCTCGCCAGGAAGCTCTTGAGCACCGATTCTTGCGCAACTCTCGTCGGCAGGCGGAGAAATAAATCGAGCTGTCGGGAGGAAATTCAGATCGCGCGCCAGCCGACCACTTGTTGTGTGCCGCGCCGGACGTCGAGGAATGCGTCAGGTGAAGCGAGCGCACGAGCAGCTCGCGCGTCGAGAGCGACAAAACGGAAGGTCGGCCGAGGTGCACATTGTTCGCAGGCGTCGGCCGAGATGGGCGCGCCTTGCGCGCGTCCGGCCAGTTCGCCGGCCGGCTGGCAGTCGTCGTGGCGCCGATACAAAGTGGCAACCGAGAGCCGCCGATGCTCAAGACACTGGCGCCTTGGCGGCGGTGGCGAGCGCGACCTCGACGACACCGCCGGCGAGCCCGCGCCCCGCCCGACGGCTGTAAATCAGCGCCGCCGCTTACTTATCGCTCGGACTGTTGCCACTCTGGTCGCACTCGAGGCCGTGGTCGTCGTCGTCGTCTTCTTGGGCTCGGCCGGCCATTTGGCAAGCCGGCGATAAGTCAAATCAGCCGCCGGCGCTGTTCCCGACGCGATAACAGCTGAGAATCAAACGCAACGCCGCCGCCAGCCGCTGAGAAATTCCTCGCCCGCCGGCCCTTTGAGTCGCCGCTCGGTGGCGGCGAACGGCGCCGAGCAGCTCGGCGGCACATTGGCTGCGCCGCGACAGCTCCACTCTTACCTCGGCCGCCAGCCTAAGGCTCACGGCTGCCGACTTGGGTCGCTCGAGAAATCACCAGCGCCGGCGCCAACTTTGCCGCCGCCGCCGCCGCCGCCCATTTGCATAGTGCGGCCGTAAAAAGACCGCGGGCGCAACAAAAACTGGCGCTCCGAGCCCATAGTCCACTGGGACGCGCCACTTGGCGTTCAATTATCAGCTCAGGCAGTCTTAATGAGATCGTCGCGGTCAGGTTGCGTCGTCGTCGTCGTCGTCGTGGTAGTGGTTGACGTCGCAGTGATTCGCACCGAGGCTAGAGATGAGATCTCACTCGGCGGCGGCGTCGCAGCTTTTGATGCGACCGCCGGGCTGGATAATTTATACATCGACGTGCTGACAGTCGAGCAGAGTGCCACCGCCAGCGCCGCCGGCTGAGCGGATGATTGCGCAACACGGGTGTGTAATTGATTCGCGGCTTCGAGGTGGCGGCCCGGGGCAACAAGTGGGTTGGCTGGTGGCGCCATCTGGTGGCCGCCGCGGACCCGAGTGGACACGCACGCCCCCCTCACCACCTGTTGGCTGTCACAACAACAACAGCAACAACAATCGATCGGTCAGGTGCGCAGTGGCGCCATTGTGCGACCGGACGCCCGCTGATCGCAGCGTATCGCCGGCCAGAGTTCCACAATCGGCCGCCTGGACAGCCCGCGCGACTGAGCGCCGCCCCCACGGCGCCGTTCCAAGCGACTGGCGTTGGTCGCCGCCCGCGTGCATTCGCTCGCTCGCTTGTCTGTCGAACTCCAGGGCGCCAGCGTGCCGAGTAATAATAATGATAGTAATAATAAGTCACAGTCACGGAGTGGGCGCGCGAGTCGAGTGTCCACTTGCGTCTGGCCGCCGCTTAGTTTCCTGCTCGCGCTCGGCCGCGTCCTTTGTGTGCGCGCGCGCGCGAACGTTGGCGTGGGCGTGCGCGCGGCGCTCTACAGCGGGGGCGGCGACGGCGGCGCCGTTTTGCCCGCATGGAGCTGGTCCACTTGAAGGGCCGACTCACTGGGACTGTCCGACTCGACGTCGGCCGGCTCGACGCGCGCCCCTCGCATTCGAGTCTGGCAGCGAGTGCGAGAGGACGACAGGTGAGCGCCGAGTTGGACAGGTGCGCGGGATGAGAGGCGAGTGTCACATGGCGACGCAGACGAGCACCGCGACGAGCGAGTTTGCGCGCGACTACCAGCAGCTCTGCGCCCAATTCCACCAGCTAGAGCGCGAGTCACTCTTCAATGGCGCCCGCATGGAGGTGCTGGTGCTCGAGTTCCTGGCGCGCCACGAGCGCCACATCGAGACGCACCTGCTGGCGCCCGCCAGACAAGTGAGCTCACACAGCTGGCCCGCCGAGGTGGGCTGGCTGGAGGCGCTCGACGACGACCTGGGCCTGCTGGCCGCGCACTGCACGCCGCAACAGGCGGACGGAAGCCAACCGGAAGTGGAGCAAGACCAGGAAGCCAGGCAAGACGGGCGCGAGCCGAAGAGGTTGGCGCTGGTGCGCTTCGAGGCGCCCGAGGAGCGGCCCCTCGAGCAGCTGGCCGACGTGTACCGGCGCGGCTGCGAGTCGAGCTACCTGCGCGCGGCCGCCAACAGGGCGCGCGGGGGCGGCGAAGACGATCGCCGCGAGCCAGTGGCCTGGGGCCAGCGCGCGCTCAGAGTGCTCGACGTGGTGGGCAAATCCGAGGCGAGGCAGCACAAGGACTCAAGCAGAGAGGTGGCCAACTTCCTGGCGCACTACTGGTACATGATCGCGCTGGGCTGGTGTCTGGAGAGCGTGAGCGCGGCCCGCGAGCGCACCCTCGCCGGCGAGGCCTTCAAGCGTTCCATCGGGCGCTGTCTGGCGCTGGACCCGCTGGACCCGTTGGCGCACCACCTGCGCGGCCGCTACCTGTACTTCGTGGCGGAGCTGAGCTGGATCCACAAGTCGGTGGCGCGCACTCTGCTCAAGGGCTGCAAAATCGAGGGCAGCCACGCGGAGGCCGAGCGCGAGCTGCTGCTGGGCCACTCGATCCGCGACGACTGGCCGCCCACCGGCCTCTGGATGGCGCGCGTGCTGCTCGCCCAGGGCCGGCCGCGAGCCCAAGTCGAGCACTGGATCAGGTGGGGCCTGGCGCTCGAGGCGCGCGAGCCCTCGACAGTGCTCGAGCGCCAGGAGCTGCTCGAGCTGGCGGCCCAACTCAAGCTGGCGCCCTGACAAGTGCGCCCCAAATGAAATGAAGTTTACTCTGCGCTCCTGGGCGCCTTTACACTAATTTAATACTAGCCGCTGGCTTTGTATGGGCTTTGTTCTTGGCTGTCTGGTATGTCCGTGAGTTTGCGTTGCTCTGGATCTCGGCTGAGATCGCGTCTTTGTTCGTGCCAGCAGGCGCTGTGTGTCTGTGTTATTAAGTACATTTCCTGTGGAGAGTGAGTGAGTGAGTGAGTGAGTGAGTGAGTGGGCGAGTGACAGCGCCGCCGCCGCCGCCGCCGCCGCCGCAGTCAGTGCGCGTGCGAGTGCGTCCAAATGGTCACTGTGCGCTCATTCAGCTCCTGCACAGGCCGACAGTTCTTCACGAGCGAGCCCTCGGGACAGCGCAGGCGCCTGAACTCGGCCACCTGACTGGCGCTGCACTCGACGGGCTGCAGGAAGACGAGCCAGTCGACCACCTCGCTCAGCGGCGGCGTCGTCAGCGAGCCCTCGTAGGTGGCGTAGTCCCAGCGGTTGCTCGGAAACAGCTTCTTCAGGTCCAGCCGCGTGTCCTGAAGCTCTACGCTCGTCTGGGGCCGCTCGCTCACCTGGCGCAGGCCCGCCATCAGCTTGTCCAGGTGCTTGTTGCGCTGGGCCTCGCCCTCGTGCGCCTGCAGGAAGACGCCCAGCACGGCGAGTCCGTGCTTGTGGCGCGCCGCCTCCTCGGCCGACTGGAACTGGCTGCAGTTCCAGTGGACAAAGTGGAGCTGTGTGCGTGCAGGCGGTCGCGTGGGGGAGGATCATAGGCCGAGGTGCGGGCGGTTTGTGGGTGGGGTCAGTCGAGTGTCAGTCGAGCGTGAGTGCAGTCTCACTCGAACGTTTCTCAGCGAGTGCTGAGACCGAGGCGCTTGCGCGCTACTCACCTCGGCCGCGTAGCTGAGCCCGTTGATCTGGTGCTCGGAGCCGTGGCCGGCGTGCTCGCCCCAGTGGCAATGGAACTGCGCCAGTCGGTACTCGCGCTCGCCTAGCGGCGGCCCGCAGAGAACTTTGTTGCCATGTGGGCGCGATAAGCCACATGCGAGGGGGCGTGAGATGGCGTGAGATGGCGGGCGAGCATATATATTCATGCAGATATATAGTATGTATGTATATGTGTTAGTGTCTCGCACGCCGAGAGATCGCGCGATGGCGCAAATCGTTCTTGTGCGCGCAAGTCGCAAAATCAGTGCCAGCATATCGCTGATCGTGCGCGCCGATACTCACGCGTGTGGCCGGCCAACTCGGGCGCCAGGTCCACCTGCCAGGCGTGGCCCGTGTTGCTCAGGCGCACCGAGTTCAAATAGCGCGGATAGCCCAGGAAGATCTTTTTGTTGGTGACGCAATAGCGCGTCCGCTGGCGCTGTTTGTGTGCCGCTTGTGCGGTGGCGTCGTGATGCTGGTGCTGATGGTGGTGGTGGTGGTGGTGGTTGTGGTTGTTGTTGTTGTTGTGATGGTGGTGTTTGTGGTGACTGGACTTGTGGAGATGTGGGCGACGCTCGTCGTGAGGCTGGGCCTCATTGGGGCGCTGGGGCGAGTGGGGCGCGCACGCCCAGCGCTTGGCGCCCGCGGCCAGCTCGTCGTCGTCGGTGAGGCGCGCGGACGACTTGTTGGACGAGCTCGAGGGCGACCTGTTGCTGGAGTCGGCGCGCTCGCGCTCAAACTCCTTCTCGAGCTCGTCGTCGCCCACCGAGTCGAGGTGACTGCGTCTCGACTTGGCCGCCGCCGCCGCCGACAACTCCTCGCCGGTCGCCAACTTGAGCGCCCGCTCGAGTTGCGCGCACAACTGGCGCGACTGCTGCTGGTGGGGCCCATTTCCGGCGCCCGCGGCCGCGCACTGACTGCAGGCGGCCTGGTGGAGGTCGCGGAAGTCGACGAGGATGTTGATGGGCGACTGGTGCTTGCCGGCCTGGAAGCGGCGCGCCCACTCGGAGGGGCCGAGTTCGCTGTCGTCGGCGTAGTTCCAGTCGCCGCCCGGCATTGCGCAAGGCTTCACGGGCGGCCCGTTTGTGTCTGTTTTAGTGTTTGTGTGTGTGTGTGAGTGTCTGTTTGTGGACTTGGGCGGCGCTCGACGGACACCTGGGATGCGGGCAAGCGCGCGTCTCGGCGGCCGGGAATGTGTTGTCGCGTGCTCGAGCGAACTGAAACTGAAAGCGAGCGCCTGCCGGGGCGGCACCTGAACTCGAGCTCGGCCGGGTCGCGAGTGAGCGGCGCACGCGACCGTCTTGTCGGATTGGCGAACTCGCTCGCTCGCTCGCACGCACACGCCAGAGCTTTCGCTCGGCGCGCGTTCGCTCTCAAGCCCGCGCGAGCCTCGGCTGTGGCGCTCTCGCCGGCCTCGGCGCTGCCGCTCTTGAGCTCGCTCGCTCGCTCATGAACTCAACAGGCGCCCGGCCGCTCGCTCAGCCGCGACCTCCGCGGCGGCGGCTGTTGAGCGCTGACGCGCCGCGAACTCGCCAGCCGGCCGCCCCGCGCGCCGCGCTCCAATATGCAAGCTCTTCTTGCGCCCCTCGCCGCCCGGGCGCCACGCGATGGCAACACTGTGCGGCGCCCGCACTCGTGTCGCTCGCCCACGCCTCTCGCGCAACAAGAGGCGCGCGTCCGTTGGCTAGTCCGCTCGGGCCGGCCCGGCTGGCGAGCACATTATTGCGTAACGCGCGGGCGTTGCGCGACGACGAAAACAACAATTTGAGCGGACGCGCGCCGGCGCAGACTTTGCATGTGCAAATCCGGCGGCCTGTAATTGGCGCGACGCGAGTTGTCAACCTTTCGTCGTCGTGCTCGTCGCGCTAATCCCCACGACCGTCGGCCGGGCGCGCGAGTCTCGACTGGCGCGGGCCTAGCGCTTCGTCTGGACGTCGGCGGCGGCGGCGGCGCAGGCCGGCGTGGCGGATGCGCGCGCGCCTCGGATGACTCGCGACTCGCGCCCGCCCTCACTTTCGCCACCGCGGCCGCCGCCACGTCGGGGACGCGACGTTGCGTAATGAGCCGCCGAGACGGTGGCGAAAAACTTGTTGCCTATCGGCGCTGGCCAACGTGTGGCCGTCGCCGTCGCCGCCCCGCCGCCGACGACGAGTTGCTCTGGTTTCCGGCCCACGGCCAATAGAGTTTTTCGTTGCCAGCCGACGGCGACGGCCGCCAAATGAGCGAGCGAGCGCAGGACACGCGCGACTTGCGTGCCACTCACGCGGCTCGTGCGCGTTCGCGCGGCCGAAACTCGTTCCAGGCGCCGCGCTCGGCCGATCGTACGACACTCGAGGCGCCTTGGCTCGGCTCGGCTCGACGCTCGAGCTCACCTGAGCGTCGGCGTCAGCGTCAGCTCCATCGCCATCGTCGTCATCGTCGTCGTCGTCGTCGTCGTCGTCGTCGTCGTCGTCGTCGTCGTCGTCGAGTAGCGCACTAATGGGGAGCAGTGCGGTCTCGTGTGCGCTCTTGTGCGCGCAAAAAGCGCGCCGCGAGTCTGTGGCCAGATTGCGTCGCTCGTGGCTGGCTGCCTATCAAAGGCCAGACTTGAGACTCGAGACGGACGAGGAAGAGGGCGAGCGCGATAATATTGGCGCGTGTGCGAGCGGCGAGCGACAAGCTCGAGGGATCGCCTAAGCCAGGGCGCCGTCGCGCCCGTCGCGCCCGTCGCGTCAAGTCGGCGGCGCGCGACGCCGCTCGGAACCTCGAATTCTATTGTGCCGAGCGAGCGCGCGCGCAGCCGAGCGAACGAGCGAGCGTCTGAGCTTTCGAGAAATGACGCCGACGAGGTCGTCCGTCAGGTGAGTCGGCCGGCAAGGTGACGCCAGCACACACATTGTTCGTGCCCACTGGGTCGCTCGTGCGCTCGCTCGAGCCTCCACCCGCTCGCTCGCCCCCGCTCGCTTGCTAGCCGAGTGCGCGCACACACACAGACACACGAGCTGCGCGCACGGCGACTCGGCGGCCGCGATATGGACGCGCGCGCACTGCCACGCGCGCCCTGTGCGTAACGGGCCGATCGAGTGCGCGCGTGTCGTCGTGTGGTCGATGGCAAGCCGATCGGTGCCAGAGCGTCACCCCAGCCCTTGAGGCGCTCACTAGAGCCGCCCCTCGACTCGCAGTATCCATTTCGCCCGACTCGACGCCGCCTCACCGACGCGGCGGGTCACCCTTGACGAGTGGCTTGGCTTGGCTTGGCGCACCTGTTGCCCGGCGCAGGCGCACACCTGAGCGGTGCACGTGTGTCCAGAGGGGCGAGCGCTAATTAGCGGTGCGCACGCAACAATGCGAGTGTCGCGCAGGATTTCTCTTCCGCGACGTCGAGCACCACGATGACGCCAAACACAAAGACGCCAAGACCAAGACCATTGATGTGTGCAGGCGATAAGCCACGTCAAGACATGGACTTGCAACTGGCGCGCACGCGATAAGGAATCTTGTTACCATATGGACCTGGCGACGGGCGAGCTCGAGAGCGCGCCACGATCGAGCGCGGCCGACCTCTGTGTTCGGGAGTCGTCCGTGAGCCAAGGGGACGTTGATCTCGAAATATGATAACTCTCGATAGCGCAGCCCTTCGGGCGCGCCGCTCTCCGCGCTCGCCGAGCCAAATCGGGCGGACACTCTTCGGTAACCAACAATTTTTTCCTCTCGTCTGACGTCCGCAACACTCCGACGTCGCGCTGGTCGCGACAACATTCCCCCTCGCCGCATCTGCAGCCTCTCAGCAAACAACACTCCCAACGCCAATCATGAGCGACCCCAACCGAAAGCTCTATTTCACCGCGGGCCCCGCCAAGATCCCCGACGAGGTGATGGCGCAGGTGCAGGCCGAGCTGCTCGACTACCGCGGCCTAGGCATCAGTGTCATGGAGATGTCGCACCGATCCAAAGAGTTCGGCGACATCCTGGCCGAGACCGAGGCCAACTTCAGACAACTGGTCCAGGTGCCCGACAACTACGCTATACTCTTCATGCACGGCGGCGCCAGAACCCAGTTCGATGCGGTTGCCATGAACTTGATGCCCGAGCTGGGCCATCACACAGCCGAGTACTTGGTCAACGGGACCTGGTCGAAGATGGCCGCCAAGCAGGCCGAGAAGTACGCCAGCTCGGTACTGTCACGCCCGCTGCCCGGAGACATTCCGCGCCAGTTCACCAAACAAGAACTCATCGGCTTTGAGCGGCACTATGGCGAAGTGCTGCCCGCCTATCGTTTCTATTGCGACAACGAAACCATCGGAGGTGTCGAGTGGACTTATGCGCCCGTGAGCTCGGACCCAGTCAGGGTGCCGCTCGTTGTCGACATGACCTCGAACTTCGTATCAAAACCCATCGATGTCTCCAAGTATGGCATCATTTTTGCCGGAGCTCAGAAGAACTGCGGCGTTGCGGGTCTCGCAATAGTCATCGTACGCAAAGATCTACTCGGCAGACACATGCCACACACCCCGGATGTCCTAATATATGAGCAGGTCGAGAAGAATAAGTCGCTTGTCAATACTCCGCTCACCTTCGCCATCTATGTCGCTAATCTGTGCGCCAAATGGGCCCTCGAGCGAGGCGGCCTCCAGGGCATTGATGCATTGAGCAAGCAAAAGTCTGCGATACTCTATGACCTGATCGACTCTTCGCAAGGATTCTATACAAATCCAGTGGAGAAGGCGAACCGTAGCCGCATGAATGTGGTCTTCTTGTTGTCCAAAAAAGAACTCGAAGGGGAGTTCTTGAACGACGCTAAAGCTGCTAATCTCTACGACATCAAGGGCCACAGGTCTGTCGGAGGCTTCAGAGCATCAATCTACAATGGTATAACAGTAGATCAAGTGAAAAGACTTGCCGATTTCATGGACGCCTTCAGACAGAAGCACTCTTGATCTTCTTGAGCACCCGCTCCGCATATTTTAACTGAAAACTTCCATGTAATGATTCCTCAACTCCTCATCCCCTATGGAACAACCTGTTGAGAATCCTTAAATTCTTTAATAGTTCCTAACTGGCTCACACTACTATCTATCAATCTTGCCATACTAGAATCGTTTCACATAACTTGTCTTGGTGTTCCATATCCATTCCAGACGAAATCACTGTCATGGTAGCGCTTTGGACACCAACTCGCGAGATTCTTGGTTGAGGGAATCGGGAAATATAATATCGAAGCTCACTATTAGGTCACCATATTTGTCTCCTTTCGTGTGGGGTAGGCCCTTGTAGGGAATCTTCTTCGTTGTTGTCGGCTTTATGATCTCATGTATGGGCAAGTTCACTATCTCACCTGTCAATGTGGGCACTTTGATCGTTGCGCTACAGGTGAGCGCATCTTTGAGAGATATCTTGTGAGTGTATTTAAGATTTGAGCCATCTCGTTTGAATATGTCGTGCGGCTTATCTCTGATAATAAAAACAATATCTGCGGCTATTGTGTTGAGACTCTGGTCGCCTTCGCGCGGGAAGGTTATCTTTGTACCGGCCTTCCAACCACGTTTCACATTGATTGTCAACACTTTGTCTTCCCTGTTAGATCTACCATCTGCGTGCAACGCAATCCTATTTATCTTCATCTTCTTCACCGTGCCGTTGAGGACTTCCTCGAGCGACACTGGGAGATCATGCTCGATTGGCGCGTCCTGCTGTTTGGCTTGTTGATTGTTCGTCTGCCCGTTGTTATGATTTTTGGTGAAGTTGTTCGTGTGACTATTATGGTGATGGAATGGGCCCTGTTGCTGATGTTGATGGTGGTTGGCTTTTCGTCGCGGAGAGGTAAGCCAAAGACGTCTCTGTGGTAGCCATCATCGTCAACATCATGGACATTGCCGTGGACATCGCCAAAGAAGCCTCGTGATGCAGTGGACCGGCCTTTCGCGCCAAATAGTAAGTCGAAGGCATCGTCTGTGTGGAATTTGGTATGATATGAGGTCGAGGCTGTGTGGCCCTGTTTGATGGCATTCTCCCCTCCTTGGTCGTAGATCCGGCGCTTCTCTGGATTCGACAACACCTCGTATGCCTGGCTGATGGCTTTGAAGCGTTCGCCTTCGTTCGGGTTCTTGTCTGGATGATACTTGAGAGCCAATCTTCTGTAAGATTTTTTGAGTTCATCGTCGGAAGCACTCGGACTGACCCCAAGGAGATTGTAATACTTGGCTTCCTTAACCATAATGTGTGTCACTACAAATTGTGGGTCAATATGACTATGAGCGAGTTTTGCAGTTTGAGCGGATTACTATCGAGTTTTGGGGGTGATCGGGACGGAGACCGATAATAATAACCTGATGTTTTTTCTTGCTGACCGCACGCGCGCTCACCCAATTCGAAACAGCGCCGCTTAACGGCGTCGAGTTCGGTTGTGTTGCGTTGCTGAACTGTGTAGAACACGCAGTCACAATTGAACTGACGCTGTCCAACTCTAGTCGCATTCGCCCCCTTTGTTACCCAAACCTGTCCGATTGTCATTGTAAATATTCACCTCAACATACTCTCAATAATTCACAGTTGATCCTGCAAGATTTTAATAGCCAACCTAAGCTGTCTCATGAGCCAATATGTCCGAGAACGAGCCACAAATTACTGCCACAGAGCCACCGGCTCCACCGTTGGCGCAAACCGACTAACGACCCAAGAGGCACCCTCTTGGCGTACCTACAACGGGCCCAAGTTGTACGTGAAACCAGTGTCAAAGAATTTCAACCAACGTTTCATTGATAAAGCCATTGCCAAAGCTCTCGAAGGGGCAGCCAATGCGGCCACTCTTACGAGGATGCAAAAAACCATTGAGAACAACCCACGCAACCACTTCCTCATCCTCTTTCGAAACCATCAATTCAAAGGTCTCTATGACTACGACGAAAAAACGCACAACATCATCAAGTTGGACGGGATAGGACCCAAAACTATCAGCTTTGATAGTATAGTGAGATTTTTTAAATTTGACTCAACCAAACGCTTGTTTCAGGAAGTCGAGACAAAACAGATAGGCCCTACAATAATCGCTATCAGCATTGCGAACACTGGTTCCAAATACGCACAAGCTAGCTGATGATCATGGGAAGTCTCTGGAATTTCTGAATCAAGGTGCAGATCTCACATTCGTCTTTGAACAATATCAACAAACTTTACAGGATCTCACTCAGCCCTCTTCCATCTACTTTGATTCAAATTACAACTAACGAAAATCTGCTTGCTGTCATACTCGCGCACACATGTTTGCAAGCATCCGAGAATTATCTACTAAACTGACCACTTTTCGTTCACATTCCGAATTGACATCACTCCTAAAGTTTGTTATCACTACCACAAAGCTACAAATCAAAGATGGCCTCAGGTGACACTCAGAATAACTTCCAGAAAAATATACTCTTATTATTCGATGTCGATGGAACATTGACGCCTTCCAGACGCCACATCGAACATGAGATGCATTCGTACCTCATGAATTTGAGGCAGAGAGTCGTTGTCGGACTCGTTGGGGGTTCCGACCTGACAAAGATAAGCGAACAGATGCTCCCACCAGAACTCAGATCAAGTCCAGTGGATCCCGTTGAGAACTGCGTCAAGAGTTTTGACTACGTGTTCGCCGAGAATGGTCTTGTTGCCTACAAGGCGGGCGACCTTTTGTCCAAGAAGAGTCTCCTTGATCAATTAGGTGAGGAGAAGCTTCAAAAGTTCATCAATTTTTGCCTGAACTACATGTCCAAACTAACCCTACCCGCCAAACGAGGAAACTTTGTGGAGTTTCGCAACGGACTCATAAACATATGTCCGGTCGGCCGCAGTTGCAGTCAAGAGGAACGTGAACAATTCAATGCATATGACAAAGAGCACAAAGTGAGACAAACCTTCATTGATGAGTTAGAAAGACGATTCGGCCCCACTAGTGAAGATCCATTAGGTTTGGTCTTTAGCATCGGTGGGCAGATCTCATTCGATGTGTTCCCGAGAGGTTGGGACAAGACCTTCTGCTTACAACTAGTCGGCAGCTCATGGGATGCAATACATTTCTTTGGCGATAAAACTAGCTCGGGTGGCAATGACCACGAGATATTTAATGACCCGCGCACGATTGGCCATACGGTGACTAGTCCGGCTGACACTTTGGATCAACTCAAACGTCTCAATTTATGAACTCGCTATACTCAGGAATGACCATCAATGATTGATCGATAAAACTCTCAGGAGGCTGTTTATTTCTCAGTTATTAGTAATATGTGTTATATTTGAAGGGTGGCACGTGCCATCTGTTTTAAAAGCCCAAGCACCCGTCAAGGTATTTTGTGCAGATTTGGGACACAATTGAGCGATCCGGAATCGTTTGAGCCATGCCGTAGATGGCAGCCGACCCACTTGGCTTGCTGTGAGGCTCAAGGAGAAGTTCTTTGACGATTTCTTTGATGTCGTTGACGAACCTTGAGTGAGCGTTACCGTTGCAGTGCATCAGAGTTATGCAGATATGGAATGAGCTAGGGAATTGTAGCGCATTCAAGTTCCAACCACGATCTTTGAGTCGTCCATTGAGCGCGTATATGTCATATCTGTCCGAAGCTAGCGCTATGACGCTCACTTGCGGGTTACCGAGTATCTTGAGACCCTCGACGCGAGATAGCTCGTCCTTGATCCACCGAGTCGTCTTGATGATGTTGTTCGTCGCCGCCACATAACCTTCCAGTCCGTGATACATCATTGCGGCCCAGCATGTGGCAATCAAGGCTCCAGGCCGACTGCCAGGCAATGTGGGTGAGGCATAGATGCCACCAGGCCAATCGGTCTGGATGCTGTACTGTTGGTGAAGGTACTTTTTGTCGCTGTAGAGGATGACAGAGGTACCCTTGGGGGCATATCCGTACTTGTGAGTATCGGCAGACACACTCGTCACGCCAGGCACCGTAAAGTCGAACTCCTCGTCAAGTTCGTGGCCACAGTGGCGCATGAATGGAATCAAGAATCCGCCAAGACAGGCATCCACGTGCACAGGTATGCCGTGTTTGATTCCCAGTAAGCCCAGCTCTTTGATGGGGTCGACGATGCCGTGTGGAAACTGAGGCGCCGAACCAACTAGCATGCAGGTTCTCGATGAGATCGCGCGTCGCACGGCTTTAATATTGACCTTGAATGTCTTTGGATCAACAGGTACATGTAAGATCCTGCATCCGAGCATGTTGGCCCCTTTCTCGAAGGCCGCATGTGCAGTAACTGGAGCCACAATCTCAGGTTTGCCATCCACGCCTTTGACTTTGATGGCGTAGTCGCGATAAGCCTTGCAAGCCATGATTATGCTCTCGGTACCACCACTAGTGACGCTACCCACAACTCGGTGTGGGTTGCCGCGATACATGGAGGCCACCATACGAATTACCTCGCCCTCCATCTTACGAACACCTGCAAACACATCCGAATGTAGGGGGTTCGACCACATGTTTGAGCCATAAACCGACAGCAGTAGATCGTTGTAGCGAGACTGGTTGTTGGTGTAGATGGCGCCCGAGATGCGGCCTTGTTGCCAACTACTAGTGTCAAATGTTTGGTAGTGTTTCACTTTTTTGAGTAGCACCTCGGGACTGAGTGGTTTGACGGGTAGACTTGATACGAATGGCTCATTGTGGTAGATTTGCAACAGGTCTTCGCGTATTTCGGTGCCTATCTTGTCGATCTTACGTCTGACAATTGTTCTCAGAATTGGCAAACTCCTGATGAGATATAAGATGTTGGCCTTTGTTGTGTGTGCGACGAGATGGTGAACATCTCGGAGAATCACTGAGAATAGATAGGTTATAAGTACGGTGGCGAGTATCACGTGAGTGGGCTTGAGTTGGGCGAGTTTGGAGTCAATGTAGCTAGTTGCTGGGTGTGTTAGCTTCTGGAGAGTAATTAGATAGAGGTTACATATAGACGCGAAATCTTCGAGCGTGCTCGCCACGAAAACTTCCATCTCGTGGTGCGAATGGGTTCTAAGTTTCGAGTTGGACAGTAAAAAGAGCCGAAGG
>SNVD02006077.1:0-24623 GCA_013180625.2 Boswellia sacra
GCCCAGCCATATGCATGCACCAATTCTTGTTGGAAAAAGGATCCAAGCCCACTAGAGAAGCACAGCGGAGATTGGACCCTGCCATGATGGAACCAACGTCGGGCTGAGGACGTTAAACCAAGCGCTTATTGGGAGGCAAACCAATGTTTTTGAAAAAAAAAAAAAGAAAGAAAGAAAAATAAAATGAGGTAATAATGATCGATTTTTGTGTCTCGAGGAGATTCCTTTCATAGGCCATCAATTGATCAGGTTTTATCTCTCTTTGCCATCTGTCTCATTTGTTTTTATATTTTTTTTACTTGTTTTTGACTTTTATTTGTTATTGTGTTTGTTATCTCTTTTAAATTATGTGTCTTTAGTTTTCGTTTCTCTACTTTGTGTCTTTTCCTTTCTTTTGTGTTTATTTGATTACTTCCCTGTGCTTTGACTCATTTGTGCAGCCCAGCTTGTGGAAAGCATCCAAATGGAAGTTGAAGTCATTCGCCAAAGGTTTGAAACGTGCATATCTTGGAGAAAAACAAACCCGATCGCATTATCGGTAATATCTCTTCTTTTCTCCTCTTCAATGGATGCCGATATCTTTTTCTCGAACCTTCGTAAATATTTTCCTTCACTTCCTCAAAATGCTGTGTTTAAAATTTATAAAGTACGGATGACTAGACTTTGGGCATTGATGCTCCTAACTGTGCCTGCTGATATCCGATGGCTTATCGAAGCCAAGGTGAGATTGTCCGGTGAGCCGGACATTAATCTCGCAAAATACATGCCTGGTCTAGAAAAAAGCTACTACGCCAAGAGGCGAAGAGCGAAAAGGTTACAAGTATGTTATAAATGTGCTAGATGGAATTGTAACCAGACTTGTCGTTCATGAGGTTTTGCGTCCAGGAATAGAGAAGACAAACTTTCATTTATTAAGAATGGTTTGAGTAATGAGTCGCTGGATAATGTTTTGTTAACTCTCGAGTCACATTCTTCTGGACTTGTTCAGCGTGAATTGCTTAATCTATGGACACAATTTCGTGATGAATTGCAGTGTTATAGTCTAGGGAATCTGACTAAAAACGATCCTGTTTGCCAGTTTATAATAAAACTGGATGGGAAGCAAATCCCCGACTCATAGAAGGCGTTTCAGCCGTTACTGGACGTAAAACCAGAGAAGATGTGAGCCACAATCACAACTACTTGTATATTTGAATGTGTGTTGTTGTTGTCGAATTTTATTTCTTTCTTGTTTCGTTTGATCTGATTATCAATGTTGATTTTGTGTTGTTGTTGTTTGTTGATTTTGTTTGTTTTAATTTCAAGTTTTCTTTTTGACAAACCAGATGACTTACCCATGATATAAGCACACGTGGAAGACAAGTGTGGAGGTTTTGTCAACCTCCGCCGAAAGTATATCTTTACTTTTCATGCTTCACGTGGGAGACAAGTGTGGCGGTTTTTTTTCAAACCCCACCGAAAGTTTATCTCCATTATTCATGCACACGTGGGCGACAAGTGTGGAGGTTTTGTCAAACCCCACCGAAAGCATATCTAGTTTTTCAAATCTCGGGGCGATAAATCTGCATCGAGCAACCCCCACCGAAATTATGTCCCCATGTGTCAAATTTGAGACTTTTACGTGTGTATATATCCATTTTGTATATTTTCAAAGGTCATTCTATAACCTGTCTTGCACTTGAAAAGCATATTACCTAACTTGCGTCATTGTCTTACACAAAGTTAGAGCATTTTTAGAAATGGAGAAAACACCAATTCGGCGATTCCGCAATATATACGTATTTTGCGGATCGCAATTTGGTAAAGATGGAGAGTTTACCACAGCAGCTCTTGATCTTGGTAGGACATTAGCTGCGAGGGGTATTAATTTGATTTATGGAGGGGGTAGTCTTGGTTAATGGGGTGTGTGTCAACAGCTGCATCCCTAGGAGGGAGCAAAGTTCTCGGCATTATCCCTAAACCATTAGCTGTACGAGATATCGTAGGCAACACCATCGGGGAAGAGTTACAGGTCTCTAGCATGCATGAGCGTATTGCACATATGGTCATTAAATCTGATGCATTTATAGCTTTGCCCGGTGGTTATGGTACATTATAGGAGATATTTCAAATCACCTCTTGGGCACAGCTAAACATCCATCGGAAACCCATTGGTTTGTTAAATGTCAATAATTTTTTTGATGGTTTGTTGTCTTTTCTTGATCAAGCGGTAGAAAAAAACTTCATCTCACAGTCGGCGAGGCAAATCCTGGTTACAGCTTCAACTGCAGGGGAGTTAATTGACAAATTACAAGCATTCGTCTATTCGCCTGATCCAGCAATAGCTCGGATAGATTGGTTTGGAGAAGGCAATAAGAGTCGTAAACTGGATTTAACACTCCATCTGTAATCTTTATTTGCTGGTTTGCTTTGTTTTTGTTTGCTTTCTTTTTAGTGTGTTTATTTGAGATTTTTCATGTCGTTTCTTTTGAGCTTTTTCAGGTTATTTCTTTTGTCCCAGGTAATATTTTCTAATCTCGTTTTTAGAGTGGTGGCTTAAAAAGTTTAATTCCTCTTGAAACGCATTCTGGATCTCTTCAATCCATAATGGCTGAATAAGGATGCTAACTTCTAAACTTTTTAGACCCATTCTAACTAACTTGTTTTTGTTTGCTGACTTGTTGAACTTTGTTATTTTATGAGTGAGTTTAGTTTTGCGTAATTTAGAGTTGTTCTGTGTTTTTATCTTTATCAGTTTCGACTCAAAAAAAAAACAATTGTGGAAAAACCTGAGAATGGCAGAATATGGGGTTTTCTTAACTCTTGAAACGCATTCTCTCTCAATAAATCTGTAGTTTTTTTATTTCATGTTGTTTGAAGTGTCTTGTTTCTTGTTTTGTTCTTTCATAATAAAGGTATATAGGCTGGAAACCTTAAGTCTGCGGGCTACTGGTCCTAAGGATTGGTGAAATATACAATCTTGACTCAGGTGTAACAACGCCACGTACCTCTTTTCTTGCATTTTGTGGGTCGATGATAAGATAATGATTGAATTAAGAATAACTCTTGGCAAATGATAAATGATGCATGGATCTGTGTGCTTGAAATGTTTATTGGTTTTCGCTTTGCTTTTGATTCCTTGCGCAACATTGAGCACTGAGCTATTATCAACGAGTTATTTGTTCACTTAGAGAAAGTTTATGTAATTTAAATGTTTCTTCAGATTTCAATGAATTCTAGAACTTGTTTGATGGTCACTTGAAGCGAAATCCTAGACTGTGCAACATTGGGGAAATGATTTAGGCCATCTTTGGACCGTTTGAGCTTTAATAGCCAACCTTGACTGAAATTGATCCCTAGTTACCCCTTTGAGCCTCTGTAAGCCTTTTTCTTTGTTAACTCACTAAAAGATTTCCTAACCTCAAATGAATTTATTCCAAACATTTTATCCCTTACCTATGAGCATGTAGATCGTTCACAATTAAATTTTGAGCTATGTTCTGGTTTTGGGAAGTTAGAGGAGGTTGGATTGTGCCATGAGCAATGCAAGTGAGTTTTATTATGTTTGTAAAAAAAAAAGAGAAAAAAATATGTACTTATCTTCCACGTACTTAAACATTGAGGACAATGTATTGTTTAAGTGTGGGGGAGTGGAATTGCAGTTAAAAAAAAAAGAAAAAAAAAGAAAAAAAAGAGTTCTATACCTTGGGCGTTCTTAAAAAGAATGAAACAACAAAGTGTGGGAGTGTAGTTTCTTTTGCTTTCTACAAAAAAAAAAAGAAAAAAGAAAAAAAGAAAAAAGAAAAAAAAGAGAGTTCAAGTGTTCTGAATAAGTTTGGGAGAGTCATTTGATGAATAAGAATGAATTTTTTATGTCATGGGCTTGAGCTCCACATAATATTGAATGATTTTATGTGTTTGTGGGTGATTTGAGCCTAATTATTATCCTTTATCATACCTTCACCCAGGCCAAACGTTACAAGCTTAATAAAGTCCTACTTGATCCTTGGTGTTGTGCATGTCTACATTAGTGGAGAGTGACTTGAAAAGCAAACCTATGGAGTTCATTTATACACACATCTTCAATATTAAATATGATTCATTTTTATGCATAAACTCATCCGGGTTACAAGTGATTTGGTGAGAATGTCTCTACACACACACACTTGAGGAATTGAAGTGAAGCGAAACTAATATTTGAGATAAAATTGTTGATCAAGTGCATTATTTTGAAGTTTTCCTTGGGTTATAATTAATTACAATCTTTGAGGCCTATTTGCAAGATGAAGCATTTGTGTGTTTTAATTTTTTGTTGATTCTGTTTCGGTTTAGTTTTATTTCATATTGTCGTAGTTGCTCGAGGACTATCAAAGTCTAAGTGTGGGGGAATTTGATAAGTGTCTATTTATATATCATTTTCATATCAATTCGTCCATGTTTCTTTGCTATATTCCTTGGTTTTTTTATGTTTTTGTGTGGTTTGATGTTTGTAGGAGTTTTGGAGCAACTTGCACAAAAATGGAGTAAAACCCTTCATTTTCACCTCTGCTAGTCAACCATCTTCTCGTATTTAATTGTATTGATATACAATGAACCCGATGACATATCATATACCGTTGAAAGCTCTCGAAGTCTACTTTTTGGAGAAATTTACAGTTTATGAATCCATTCAGTGTATCGAAAGTTGTAATGAAAACAGTGTGAGAAGTGTAGAAATGTAATTCCACACATCACTGTAGCATGTATAATACGGGACACTGTAGCAGGTTACTGTAGCAGAGTATTTAAACACATTTTAGGTTTTTATTTTCATAACTTGAAGAGGGGAGAACGTGGTGGAGGCTGAAGCTCTGGAATTCTTTCATCTCTTGGAGTTCTTGAAGGAGAAAGGAAGCTTGGAAAGAGGAAGAACTACAATCCAAAGAGAATTACATCAAATTTGCTAAGTGTTTCCCTTCCCTTTCATTTTCTGGAATGTCTCCATGTTGTATTGTATTTACCACGTTCTTAAACATGTGTAACTGAATCTGAATTGGTTGAGGGTGATTTCAAAGCCCCTGATATGGTTTTGTAAGTTGATTGTGTAAGGAATTGTTATCCAATTCTCTAATTGAAGTTGCTTGTATTCTCCCATATTTAATGCTTATGATTGCTTGCTGATTGTATTTGAGTGGCCAACTGAATATATCTGGTTGTGATTTATTGCTAGACTAGAAATCTTGATCCGTAATTGTCTTGAATTTCTAATCATTAGTAGCAAAATTGTGATCAGAGATTACAATTGGAGAAGATAACCTAAGTTAAATAATCCGAGCTTGTGTGTTTATTGCTTAGATCAACCTATCTTTCTTATCATAATGCATACATTGAAATAAACTCAGAGAGCTTGTTCTAGGTTGTTTAATGGATAGAGATTAAATAAAGAGCTTGTTTTATTTAACAACAAGTAAGGAAAGATTGGGGTAATAGAGCTTGTTATTATCTACGGTTGATAACTTCAATGCTGTAATTAGATGACAATTCTACAATTAATTCGCAAATCCATATCTTGTGTAGAGAAGGATCCCTTAACCAGCTTTCTCCCATTGATTTTTCATTCAAATTTACTTTCTGCTTTGTTATTCTTTACTTGCATTCTTATTTCATTTAGTAAATCATTCAACAAAAATCTCCCCTGTTTAGTTTATTGTTGCTGGAAATAACAAATGCAATTAGAATCAATCCTCGTGGGAACGATATCTTACTTATCACTTTATTACTTGTGCGACTAGTATACTTGCTAGTTTCGAACGCATCAGTCCCATATAAAGAATGATGATCATAAGAGATGGGTCGCCTAGACGGTCTGGTGAGACCAATAGAAATTATGCAAGAAGGCATAATTGAAGAAGGCAAAGCCAACTGGATGAGGTCCTATCCATCATCTCAAGCAAGAGCATGATGGAAGACAATGTCACTCTACCACCTCTAGTGTGAATACCTATGGTAGAAATCAAAAAGTCGAAGAAGTTGGCAAGATCAAACATCGATAGTATCTCAACAACAGGCAGAATGATGCTCTCAAAATTAGGTGAATGACAACTGAGTATGGTAGACAATTCCTCATATAGGGGGCAAAGCTCATGCCTTTTAGAGCAGAAGATGTGATCATGAGAATGCTAGAAGGTTATGCATTCCTTGAGAAAAAGAATTATTTAACATGTTCAGACATGTTGAAAAGTGCAAAGAGGTGTTGAGAAGCACGGAAGAAAACTCAAAAAATGAGGGAGGAAGATATTGAAAAGTGTGGAGAGAAGCACAAGAGGAGTAGCATTTACATAGTGCAAGAAATAAAGTAGAAAAAGGCAAGAGGAGGGAAAACGACCGACAGGTAATGGAAGGACTATCAACCGACTGTTTGACAGTCGGTCGACGGTTGTAGGACAACTAGCTGACGGTGGTTAGGGCAAAAGGCCTTCTAGTTTCCTCTTTTGCATGTTTTTTATTTTAGATCTATGTATCGGTGAGCCATTTCGAGCGCGTGATTTCCAGATTTTGTAATTTTGATTAGAATTGAACAAATATTGATGTAGAAACAAATTTGAACAAATATGGATGTAAATTGATCAAAATATGCATAGTTTAAGGAGCAGTGTACTAAACTGAAAATATAAAATTTTCACTAAGTATTTGAAATTTGTTCACATAACTAATGGCTTTGATTATACATCATGAAAAGTTGAAACACAAAAGTTCATACATGGAAGCTAAATGGACAAAAGAAAGAAATCGACATGAAGGAAACTAATGGCGACAATCCTCACTCATCACCATCATCATCATCATCGACAAAGAAGGCAGCAACTTGAGCCTAAAGGTGCTTAATCTCTCACTTAGATGAGCATTCTTCTAACGACTTGTCTAATCTAAGCCACATGCATATAGTTAGAAAAACTATTAAGATATAAATCATGCATACATGAACCATAGAGTAGTGTTTTTCATTATACTGGTGAAACATCTGTAAGATGTATCCGTGAGAAGTAGCTTGCATCTAGAAGACACGCTCTATGAAAGATCGTGGTACTTGCATTGCATTGCATTTTTTATGACTAATGAATATTTAAGGAATAATAGCAAACTTAAGAACACCTAGTCAGAAGACTTACTTGAGGAATGAAAAGAACAAGCATGGTTGGGTCCTCGGTGATCACATGGCTACTGATCTGCCTGTTGGTAGCCCACTTGTGGACTACATTGCTGGGGTAGACTTGTATGTTGCCAATTACATCACTATCTGGAATAGCTCACGCAGCTGTAGGGGTTAGAGGTGGGCATGGCTGCTCAGTAGCGACAACAAAAGAGGCAGATGTGCTAGTACCAGAAGAAGAAACCTTCAATCTCTTTCCACGATGGGTAAAAGAGCTACTGGCATGGCTAGAAGTGCCACGAGCAGCACTAGCAGGGGGATGTGGAACCTCATTAGTAAATTAGCCTGGCCTAGTATATAAAAATGTGGCTTGAGCCCACTCAGCATAAGAAACTGTCATCATTAGGAACTTAATCTTGCTCAATTGAATCCCAACCATGTAATCAGACATATTTGGTTCCATTGCCAAGTTCGTTCAGTCTATCATCATAACTGATAGAGAAAGAGGAAGCAGATGTTGATCTAGGCCTTCAAACCTATCCCAAATGTGGTTACCTAAATACCACATCATGTTATTAATGCATGGGAGAAGGATACGATAGTTCACAAATGGGGCAATGACTTGCATAGCAGCTGACCAACCCTCAATGGGCCCCTGCCACTCAGAACGAATCTATGAAGAGTAGAAATATGGTGAGATTATAATATCGATAAGAATGAAATACTGACTGCAATGTCTTTTACCTTGTCCTAGGTCATCGTGTAGATGTAATCACGAAAGAAGTCCAACTCATGAGATCTCTTGAGCTTTGCACGACATGCAACCCACCTCTTCATCAATGGGAAATAAAATTCTTGATAGGCAAGATGCCCACATCTGTTATAAACAAGATAGAGTCAGAAATGGAATTCATACAGATAAAACACAAAGGTGTAAAAAGAAAAAAAATTAAAATTTTCTCAAGTAATGGGGCAAAATTGGTAATCGTGGTAACACCTCAACATGCACAATCTAAGTCGAAGTACGTGATAAGTGTCTATTTATATATCATTTTCATATCAATTCGTCCATGTTTCTTTGCTATATTCCTTGGTATTTTTATGTTTTTGTGTGTTTTTGATGTTTGTCGGAGTTTTGGAGCAACTTGCACAAAAATGGAGTAAAACCCTTCATTTTCACCTCTGCTAGTCAACCATCTTCTCGGATTTAATTGTATTGATATACAATGAACCCGATGACATCTCATATACCGTTGAAAAGCTCTCGAAGTCTACTTTTTGGAGAAATTTACGGTTTATGAATCCAATCAGTGTACCGAAAGTTGTAATCAAAACAGTGTGAGAAGTGTAGAAATGTAATTTCACACATCACTGTAGCATGTATAGCACGGGACACTGTAGCACGTTACTGTAGCAGAGTATTTAAACACATTTTAGAGTTTTATTTTCATAACTTGAAGAGGGGAGAACGTGGTGGAGGCTGCAGCTCTAGAATTCTTTCATCTCCTGGGGTTCTTGAAGGAGAAAGGAAGCTTGGAAAGAGGAAGAACTACAATCCAAAGAGAATTACATCAAATTTGCTAAGTGTTTCCATTTCCTTTCATTTTCTGGAATGTCTCCGTGTTGTATTGTATTTACCACGTTCTTAAACATGTGTAGCTGAATTTGAATTGGTTGAGGGTGATTTCAAAGCCCCTGATATGGTTTTTGTAAGTTGATTGTGCAAGAAGTTGTTATCCAATTCTCTAATTGAAGTTGCTTGTATTTTCCTATATCTACTGCTTATGATTGCTTGCTGGATTGTATTTCGAATGACCAACTGAATATAATCTGGTTGTTGTCTATTGCTAGACTAGAAATCTTGATCCGTAATTGTCTTGAATTTCTAATTCTTAGTAGCAAAATTGTGATCAGATATTGCAATTGGAGAATACAACCTAAGTTAAATAATCCGAGCTTGTGTGTTTATTGCTTAGATCAACCTATCTTTCTTATCGTAATGCATCCATTGAATTAAATTTAGAGAGCTTGTTCTAGGTTGTTTAATGGATAGCGATTAAATAAAGAGCCTGTTTTGTTTAACAACAAAGTAAGGAAAGATTGGGATAACAGAGCTTGTTGTTATCTACGGTTGATAATTTTAATGGTGTAATTGGATGACAATTCTATGATTAATTAGCAAATCCATATCTTGTGGCAGAGAAGGATCCCTTAACCATGTTTCTCTCATTGATTTTTCACTCAAATTAACTTTCTGTTTTGTTATTCTTCATTTGTATTCTTAGTTCATTTGGTTAATCATTCAACAAAAACCCCCTTATTTACTTTATTGTTGCTGGAAAATAACAAATTCAATTAGAATCAATCCTCGTGGGAACGATATCTTACTCATCACTTTATTACTTGTGCGACTAGTATACTTGCTAGTTTCGAACACATCAAGTTTTTGGCGCCGTTGCCGGGGATTGATTTTCTAATCAATTTGTTATTTTGTTTTCATTGTTGATTCATATTTTTGTTTGTTTTTCTTTTTTGATTGTTTGTGTTTAGACGACATGGCAGTAAACTTCCATCAATTTAGTGGCGGATTTGAGCCACCACTACCATGGAGAGTAAATGAGGTAAGCACTCCGAACATTGAACAACAACTTTCTGAGTTAACTTCTCTTGTGAAAAACATGGCTGTAGGACATATGCAAAAATCTTATGCATGTGAAGTATATTCTACCATGGAGCATCCAATCGATATGTATCCAACTTTGCAAGGAGATATGAAACAAGCCAATACCATGGATGGATTTCCAGGACAAACAAGACAATGGTATGATCCCTTCTCTAACACTTGTAATGCTGGATGGGAAGATCATCCTAATTTCAGTTACTGGAATCATCAACCAATCGCCCCAAATGCCATACCAAATCGGGCACAAGGTTTTAATCAACTTAGAGTGCAGCAACCATTTCAAATGCAACCACCACCAATGCCATAACCAGCACCACAACCAACTTCAGAAAACTCAGGTATGTCACTCCAGGATATTGTTAATGTACTTGCCACTAACACAATGCAATTCCAGCAGGAAACTGGGGCAAGTATCCAAAACCTGGCAAATCAAATGGGACAATTGGCCACTAGCATAAGCAAATTCGAGGGCCAAGGCTCAGAAGAATTATCTTGTCAAACGGTGATCAATCCAAGAGAGAATTCTTGTGCGATAACTTTGCAAAATGAAGAACAATTAGATGTCCTGCCAAAGAAATCACAAACTGATGAAGGAGATGACACCACTTCCACCATGAAGAAAACACTGATTTCTCAGGTAAATCCTATAACTCTCATTCCTTCATATGTTTCTCCTCCACTTTTTTCTAGTAGATTTGCAAAATCGAAGGAGGAACAAGAACAAGAAATCCTGGAAACTTCTCACAAAATCGAGGTAAATATACCACTTCTGGATGCTATCGAGCAAGTACCTCATTATACAAAATGTCTCAAGGAGTTATGCACCAGCAAAAGAAAGTTAAAAAGAAATGAGAAAGTAAGTGTGGGGAAGATGTTTCAGCTGTATTGCAAAGGAAAATTCCTCTAAAGTGCAAAGATCCAGGTACGTTCACCATGCCATGCACCATTGGTAAAACCAAGTTTGAAAGAGTTATGTTAGATTTAGAAGCATCTATTAATGTCATGCCATATTCTATTTATGCTTCTTTAAATCTTGGACCTTTTGCGAAAACTAGTATTACCATTCAACTTGCTGATCAGTTTAATGCATATCCCAAAAGAGTTGTGGAAGATGTGCTTGTGCAGGTGAATCAATTGGTTGTCCCAGCAGACTTCTATGTCCTTAAAATAGAGGATGAGACATCTCCTAATCCAACTTCGATTCTTTTAGGGAGATCATCCTTGAAAAATGCTAGAACCAAGATTGATGTTCATGATGGCACTTTCACTATGGAGTTTGATGGCAAAGTGTTCTGTTTCAATAATTTCGAGGCAATGAGGTACCCTAGTGACTTGCATTCTGTTTTTGCAGTTGACATTATTGATTCTTTGCCACAACAATGTTTTGAGTTAACTTGCAAGGATGGATTGGAAATGGCTATTAGTGAGCACATAGGGATAGAAAATTCCAAAGAACCAAAAAGGTTGATACAAGTGTCCAAAGAAATGGAGGAAGCTATGGCATGCTTAGATGAGACTATAGCCATAATCACAAACAGGTATGATTTTTCGTACATTGAATTGCCTTTATCTAATGAGAAACTTCTTCCTTCTGTGATGAACGCCAATACCTTGGAGCTTAAGTCACTTCCAGATCATTTGAATTATGGATTCTTGGGTGAGAATGATACTTTGCGAGTTACAATGGAAATGGGCCTTGCACGAATACAAGAAGATAAACTCGTCCGAATACTTACAGATCACAAAATAGCTAGTGAGTGGACAATGGTTGAAATCCAAGGCCCATCCATATGCATTGACCGTATCTTGTTAGAAGAGGGATCCAAGCCCATTAGAGAAGCACAATGGAAATTGGATCCTCCCATGATGGAACCAACGTCGGCTGAGGACGTTAAACCAAGCGCTTATTGGTTCAACCCAAGTGTTTTTTGAGAATTAAATAAACGAAAAGAAAAGAAAATAACATAGTATAATGATCAATTTTCCGTGTCTCGAGGGAGTTCCATTCGTAGGCCTCAATGAGCATGTTTTTCTCTCTCTTTAAACATCTGTCTTATTTGTTTTTTACTTGTTTTTGACTTTTGTTTGTTATTGTGCTGTTTCTCTTTTATGTGTCCTTTAGTTTCGTTTCTGCTCGTTTTCTTTTCCTTCCTTTTGTTTAATTTGATTATTTTCGTACTTTGTGCTCATTTGTGCAACAGCTGAAGAAAACACCGTGAAACAGAATTGAAGCCATTGCTTGAAGGTTTGAAGCGTGCATATCTTGGAGAAGAATAGACTCAAACGAATTACTGGTAATATCTTTCCTTTTCTCCTCTTCAATGGATGCCGATATCTTTCTGTCGAACCTTCGTAAATATTTTCCCTCACTTCCTCAAAATGCTGTGTCCAAAATTTATAAAGTACGAATGACTAGACTTTGGGCGTTGATGCTTCTAAATGTGCCTGTGGATATCTGATGGCTTATTGAAGCCAAGGTGAGATTGTTCGGTGAGCCTGACATTAATCTTGCAAAATACATGCCTGGTCTAGGAAAAAGCTACTACGCCAAGAGGCGAAGAGCGAAAAGGTTACAAGTATGTTATAAATGTGCTAGATGGAATTGTAACCAGACTTGTCGTTCATTAGGTTTTATGTCTAGGAATAGAGAAGATAAACTTTCATTTATTAAGAATGGTTTGAGTAATGAGTCGCTGGATAATGTTTTGTTAACTCTCGAGTCACATTCTTGTGGACTTGTTCAGCGTGAAATTGCTTAATCTATGGACACAATTTCGTGATGAATTGCAATGTTATAGTCTAGAGAATCTGACTAAAAACGACCCTGTTTGCCAGTTTATAAGAAAACTGGATGGGAAACAAATCCCCGACTCATAGAAGGCGTTTCAGCCGTTACTAGACGTAAAACCAGAGGAAGATGTGAGCCACAATCACAACTACTTGTAAATTTGAATGTGTGTTGTTATTGTCGAATTTTTTTTTTCTTGTTTCGTTTCATCTGATTATCAATGTTGTTTTTGTGTTGTTGTTGCTTGTTGATTTTGTTTGTTTTAATTTCAAGTTTTCTTTTTGACAAACCATATGACTACCCTAGGGCATAAGTACACGTGGGAGACAAGTGTGGAGGTTTTGTCAACCTCCACCGAAAGTGTATCTCTATTTTTTATGCTTCACGTGGGAGACAAGTGTGGGGGTTTTGTCAACCCCGCCGAAAGTGTATCTCCATTTTCCATGCTTCACGTGGGAGACAAGTGTGTAGGTTTTGTCAAACCTCGCCGAAAGCCTATCTCATTTTTTCCAATCTTGGGGCGATAAATCTGCATCGAGCAACCCCCACCGAAAGTATGTCCCCATGTGTCCAAATTTGAGAGTTTTATGGGTGTATATATACATTCTGCATATCTTCATATGTCATTCCATAACCTGTCTGCACGTTGAATCCTAATACCTGAACGTGCATCATTGTCTTAACAAAGTTTAGAGCACTTTTAGAAATGGAGAAAACATGATAGGTGTCTAATTATATATCATTTTCATATCAATTCGTCCATGTTTCTTTGCTATATTCCTTGGTATTTTTATGTTTTTGTGTGGTTTTGATATTTGTAAGAGTTTTGGAGCAACTTGCACAAAAATGGAGTAAAACCCTTCATTTTCACCTCTGCTAGTCACTGATCTTCTCGGATTTAATTGTATTGATATACAATGAACCCGACGACATGTTATATACCGTTGGAAAGACTCTCGAAGTCTATTTTCTGGAGAATTTACGGTTTATAAATCCATTCAGTGTACCAAAAGTTGTAATCAAAACAGTGTGAGATGTATAGAAATATAATTCCGCAATCACTGTAGCATGTATAATACGGGGCACTGTAGCAAGTCACTGTAGCAGAGTATTTAAACACATTTTAGGGTTTTATTTTCATAACTTGAAGAGGGGAAAACGTGGGAGGAGGCTGCATTTCTGGATTTCTCTCATCCCGTGGAGTTCTTGAAGGAGAAAGAAGATTTTGAAAGAGGAGGAACTACAATTCCAATAAGATTCATCTACAATGAAGATTTTCAAAGAATTTGCTAAGTTCTTTCTTTCCTTTTCAATTCTGGAATTTCTCGGTATGGTATTTGTTATTCTGATTGAATATGTGTAACTAAATCTGAATTGGTTGAGGGTGATTTCAAAGCCCTTGATATGGATTTTGTGAGTTGATTGTGAAAGAAATTGTTATCCAATTCTCTAATTGAAGTTGCTTGTATTTTCCCATATCTAATGCTTATGATTGCTTACTGATTGTATTTGGAATGGCCCACTGAATATAATCTGGTTGTTGTCTATTGCTAGATTAGAAATCTTGATCCGTAATTGTCAAGAATTTCCAAACATTAGTAGCAAAATTGTGATCAGAGATTGCAATTGGAAAATACAACCTAGGTTAAATAATCCGAACTTGTGTGATTATTACTTAGATCAACCTATCTTTCTCATCGTAATGCTTCCATTGAATTAAACTCAGAGAGCTTGTTCTAGGTTGTTTAATGGATAGAGATTAAATAAAGAGCTTGGTTTATTTAACAACAAAGTAAGGAAAGATTGGGATAACAGAGCTTGTTGTTATCTACGCTTGATAACTTCAATGCTGTAATTGGATTACAATTCTATATTAATTCACAAATTCATATCTTGTGGCAGAGAATAAACTCTTAACCAAGTGTCTCTCATTGATTTTTCACTCCATTTAACTTTGCTTTGTGTTATTCTTCATTTGCTTTCGTATTAAGTTTAGTTAATCAATCAACAAAACCCCCCCTGTTTAGCTTATTATTGCTGGAAAATAACAAATTTAATTAGAATCAATCCTCGTGGGAACGATATCTATTTATCGCTTTATTACTTGTGCGCTAGTATACTTGCTAGTTTCGAACGCATCAAGTTTTTGGCGCCGTTGCCGGGGATTGATTTTCTAATCAATTTGTTATTCTGTTTTTACTACTGATTCTTGATTGTTATTTCCTGATTGTTTTGTGTTTAGGCTTTTATGTCCGAGGTAGAAGCGGATCAACGACTTAAGAGAATTAAGGAGTTTCTCCAATCCTCGAATTTAAGGCTAAATCGGTCAATTTCAACTGCACCTCCAGAATTTGACCTTGCACGACATACTTCCCTCCCATCTTCTTGCAGTTCAATCAAATCTGAATCGGAAGCAATGGCGATGGAAAACGATCAGACTCTTAAGGAGTTAGCGGCTCCAATTATTGATCAACAACCGCTATGCATAAGCACCAAGTTTGAGATAGATTTTGAACTTAAATCTGGACTGATTCATCTCTTGCCTACATTTCATGGTTTTGCATGAGAGGATCCGAACAAACACCTCAAAGAATTTCATGTGGTATGCTCAAGTATGAAGCCAATCGGCGTTTCTGAAGAGCAAATTAAATTGAGAGCTTTCCCATTCTCATTAGCAGATTCGGCAAAAGATTGGCTATACTATCTACCACCATGTACCATTACCACTTGGAATGAGATGAGTAAACTCTTTTTGGAGAAATACTTTCCAGCCTCGAAAGTTACAAATATTAGAAAAGATATTAGTGGCATTCGACAACACAATGGAGAATCACTTCATGAATATTTGGAGAGATTTAGAAGATTATGTGCTAGCTGTCCAAACCATCAAATTAGTGATGGACTCCTAATTCAATATTTCTATGAGGGTCTCCTACCCTGGGAAAGGATATCATTGTGCTGCTATGGTGGAGCACTAGTTAATAGAAAATCGAACGTGCAAGACTTTGATAGTGACATGCAGCGAACTCCCAACAATTCAGCAGTCAATTTGAGCCACAACTAACCAAAAAGAGTAAATGAGGTAAGTACTTTCCAACATTGACAACAACTTTGTGAACTTACCTCTCTTGTAAAAACAATGGCTGTAGGACATATGCAGCAATCTTATGCATGTGGAGTATGTTCTGCCATGGACCATCCAACCGACATGTGTCCAACTTTGCAAGAAGGAGATACAGAACAAGCCAATGGCATGGGTGGATTTCCAGGACAACAAGGCAAGGTATGACCTGTGACCAGGTATGGCAACACAAGAGGGGGGTGAATTGGGTTTTTATTTATAAAAACGGATTTAGAAAACTTTTCTTGAAAGATCAAAATTATTTAAATCTTTCTTTAAAAATAAAGGTGAAAAAGATGAAAATAGAATGCAATCAAGAGAATAGCAATAAAGAACAATCACAAGTGCAAGTAAATATAAAGAGATAGGGATGAAGAGAGTGCAAACTCAATTTACGTGGTTCGGCAAACCTTGCCTACGTCCACGGGCTCCTAGCTCCACGAGCTAAGCTTTCCACTAAGTTGTAGAATCTTTACAACTTGCTTGATGAACACCTCACCAAGACTTTTTCTTCCAACTCTTGATAACACCACACCAAGAGTTCTTCTTGATGAACAACCTCACCAAGGCAACTATCCTCAACTCTTGATAACACCACACCAAGAGTTCTTCTTGATGAACAACCTCACCAAGGCAACTTCCTTCAACTCTTGATAACACCACACCAAGAGTTCTTCTTGATGAACAAACTCACCAAGGAAAGAGTTCTCTCAAGGATAACTTTTATCCTTTACAAGAAGATCTCACTCTCACCACAATACAAGAACAAAGTAATTTTTTACAACAAAAGTACAACTCTCTTCAAAGAGTAGATAAAGAATATTAAAGCTCTCTAGACTTGATATTTCTCTTGTTTTTTGCTTGATAGAATACTTCTCTTGCCCTTGTTGAATGCATGGGAGAATGGCTCCTTTTATAGGCAAATGAGATGAACTTAATCAAGTGAAGACACCATCTCCAAATTTTCTGCCCACCATAAAAATTGTAATTTTGTCTGCCATTTTTGTCAATGTTCTGTTTGAAATTTGAAAATATTTAAAACATAAAAGATCTGCACATTTGAATAAGCTTTCCAACGCATCAAGAACCAAGTCATTTGCATATCTGTAACTCAAGATATGGCCAAAACACCATTCGGTGCTCATGTGACTTGATTTTTCTTTCTTGTGTCAGTCCATCAAATTAAATGATAATTCTGTCAGCCTTCCGTTTGAAATTTGAATTTCTTCAAAACATAAAAGATCTTCATATTTAAATAAGCTTTCCAAAACATTAAGAATCAAAGCAATTGGATATCTCTATCTTAAGATATGGCCAAAACACCATTCGGTGCTCATGTGAGTTGATTTTTCTTCTTTGTGTCAGTCCACCGAATTGCATGTCAATTATGTCAGCATTCTGTTTGAAATTTGAATTTTTTAAAAACATATGAAATGTTCCTCATTAAGTCATCTTTCCAATGCCGCAAGAATCAAGTCATTTTGATTTTTCTAGCTCAAGATATGTCCAAAGGAGTATTCGGTGCTCATGTCAGCTGCTTCCATTTGTCTTTCAACTTGCATGATGATTTGGATAACCTTGCACTTGAAATTTTAATTTCATTAAAACATATGAAATGTTATAAATTGAGTAAGTTTTCCAAAGGCTCAAGAATCACGTCATTTGGATATTTTTAGAGATATATATGACCAATTGATTGAACATTGCTCATGTGTCATATTCCTTGAGTCAATCCTTGTTCTTAAGCTTTGGTGCATTTAACATGTAGTCTTCTCCTTAGCTTCAACACTTCATTTTAATAAGCCTCTTCTTGATTTTAAAATTATTTCAATGATCTTACTCTTGCACATAAATAAACATGTTAGTAAATCTCAATTAATCAATGTGTATTGTTATCATCAAATTATCATGTAGCCTTGGGCTTAACTATGACCCTTTCTCCAATACTTACAATTGCTGGATGGAGGATCACCCTAATTTAAGATATGGGAATCATCAATCAATTGCCCCAAATGCCATACCAAATCGACCACCAGGTTTCAATCAACCAAGGGTGCAGCAACCATTTCAAGCACAACTACCACCAACACCACAACCAGCACCGCAACCAGCTCGACAAAATTCAGGTACGTCTCTCGAGCATATTGTTAAAGCACTTGCCACTAACACAATGCAATTTCAGCAGGAAACTAGGGCAAGTATCCAAAACCTGGAAAGTCAAATAGGACAATTGGCCATTAACATGAGCAAATTTGAGAGTCAAAGCTCAGGAAAATTACCATCTCATCCAGGTGATCAATCCAAGAGAGAATGCTAGTGCTGTAACTTTGAGAAGTGGGAAGCAATTAGAGATTCCGCCAAAGAAATCACAAAATGATGAAGGGGATGACACCACTCCCACCATGAATAAAACATCATCTTCTAAGGTAAATCCTAAAACCCATATTCCTTCATATGTTACTCCTCCACCTTTTCCTAGCAGATTTGCAAAATCAAGGAAGGAGGAACAAGAACAAGAAATCCAGGAAACTTTTCGCAAGATCGAGGTAAACATACCACTTCTGGACGCTATCAAGCAAGTGCCTCGTTATGCAAAATTTCTCAAAGAGTTATGCACCAACAAGAGGAAGTTGAAAGGAAATGAGAAGGTAAGTGTGGGGGAAAATGTTTCAGCTGTATTGCAAAGAAAATTCCTCCGAAATGCAAAGATCCAGGTACGTTCACCATTCCATGCACTATTGGTAATACCAAGTTTGAAAGAGCTATGTTAGATTTAGGAGCATCTATTAATGTCATGCCATATTCTATTTATGCTTCTTTGTATCTTGGACCCCTTGCGAAAACTGGTATTGTAATTCAACTTGTTGATCGTTCTAATGCATATCCCAAGTGATTTGTGGAAGATTGCTTGTGCAGGAGAATCAATTGGTTTTTCCAGCAGACTTTTATGTTCTGGAAATGGAGGATGAAACGTCTCCCAATCCAACACCAATTCTTTTAGGGAGGCCATTCTTGAAAACTGCCCGAACCAAGATTGATGTTCATGATGGCACTCTCACCATGGAATTTGATGGCGAGGTGATTCGCTTCAATATTTTGGAGGCAATGAGATACCCTACTGACTTGCATTCTGTTTTTGCAGTTGATGTCATTGATTCTTTGGCACAACAATTTCTTGAATTAACTCGCAAAGATGAATTGGCAGTAGCCATTAGTGAACACATAAGGACAGAAAGTTTCAAAGAACCAGGAAAGTTGATACATGTGTCTAAAGAAGTGGAGGAAGCCGTGGCAAGCTTGGATGAGACTATAACTATCACCACAAACAGGTATGATGTTTCGTACATTGAATTGCCTTTATCTAATGAGAAAATTCTTCCTTCTGTGATGAAAGCCCCTACCTTGGAGCTTAAGCCTCTTCCAGAACATTTGAAGTATATATTCTTGGGTGAGAAGGATACTTTGCCAGTCATAATAGCCAAGGGCCTTACACCATTACAAGAAGAGAAACTCATTCGAGTGCTTAGAGATCACAAAAACGCCATTGGGTGGACAATTGCTGCATCAAAGGTATTAGCCCAGCCTATGCATGCACCGTATCTTATTAGAGAAGGATTCCTAAGACCACTCGAGAAGCACAGCGGAGAGTTTGAAACTCCAATGATGGAAGTGTCAGAAGAAATCCTGAAATTCGTTAGATGTGGCGTGTGATTATTCCACAATTTCGGATAGCAAGTGGGTAAGTCCAGTCCAAGTCGTCCAAGAAATGGTGTTACGGTGGTTAAGAATGACAATAATGAGCTAGTTTCCCACTCGTATCCAAACGTTCGGTGTGCGAGTTTGTATTGATTATCGAAAGCTCAATTCTGCAACTCGCAAGGATCACTTGCCTTTGCCATTCATTGATCAAATGCTGGAGAGATTAGCAGGTCATTCTCATTATTGTTTTCTTGATGGCTATTCAGGATATAACCAGATTGTCATTGCCCCTGAGGATCAAGAGAAAACTACATTCACATGCCCATTCGGTACATTTGCCTATCGACGCATGCCATTCGGTCTTTGCAATGCCCCTGCCACTTTCCAAAGGTGTATGGTAAGTATTTTCTCTGAGTATGTTGAGAACATCATTGAGGTATTTATGGATGACTTTAGTGTTTTTGGTGATTCTTTTGATAAATGCCTTGATAACCTTACACTTATACTTCTAAGATGTATGGAAACGAACCTTGTTCTGAATTGGGAAAAATGTCATTTTATGGTAGATCAGGGTATAGTTTTGGGACATGTTATTTCTGCTAAGGGTATAGAAGTTGATAAATCCAAGATAGATCTTATATGGTCCTTACCCCTTCCCACAAGTGTGCGGGATATTCGTTCGTTTCTTGGTCATGCAGGTTTCTATCGTCGATTCATCAAAGATTTCTCGACGATAGCATTTCCTCTATGCAGATTATTGCAGAATGATGTGGCCTTTGAATTTGATGAGAAATGCAAAGAGGCATTCGAGAAACTGAAGGAACTCTTGACTTCAGCTCCAATAATCCAATCTCCAAATTGGAATCATCCATTCGAGATCATGTGTGATGCGAGGGATTATGCTGTGGGTGCCGTTTTGGGTCAAAGAATTGGCAGAGTTCCACATGCCATTTATTACGCATCTCGAACTTTAAATGATGCTCAACTTAATTATTCTACCACTGAGAAAGAGCTGCTAGCAGTTATTTTTGCTTTAGAAAAGTTTCGATCTTATTTGATTGGTACTAAAGTAACCGTTTATTCTGATCATGCAGCTTTGAGGTACTTGCTCACAAAGAAAGATGCAAAACCAAGGCTATCAGGTGGATACTCCTTTTACAGGAATTTGACTTGGAGATCAAAGATAAGAAGGGAAGTGAAAACTTAGTTGCAGACCATCTCAGTCGCATTGTCCATGACGAGGATGTACTGCCATTACAAGAAAGTTTTCCGGATGAACAATTGCTATCTCTACATGTAGCAGCCCCTTGGTATGCAGATATTGTTAATTACTTAGGTACCAAGAAGCTACCACATGACTTGACTCGAGCTCAAAGAGACAAGATCAAAAACATTGCCAAATATTACATATGGGATGATCCATACTTATGGAAGCATTGGTCTGATCAAGTGATAAGAAGGTGTGTTTCTGAATCTGAATTTAATTCAATTTTGACCTTCTGTCATTCTTATGCATGTGGCGGTCACTTCGGACCAAAAAGAACAGCCCTGAAAGTTCTTGATGTGGATTCTACTGGCCATCATTATTCAAAGATGCATATCTATTTTGCAAAGCTTGTGACCGTTGTCAAAGGACAGGTAATTTAAGTGCCAAAAATCAAATGCCACAAACCCCTATACTTGTTGTTGAGATTTTTGATGTGTGGGTTATTGATTTCATGGGTCCTTTTCCTTCATCTTTTGGTAATGTTTACATTATACTTGCTGTGGATTATGTTTCTAATTAGGTGGAAGCAAAAGCTACGAGAACTAATGATTCTAAAGTTGTTGTAGATTTTGTGAAATCTAACATTTTTCGAGATTTGGAACACCGAGAGCCATGATTAGCGATAGAGGGACACACTGCTGCAACCGATCATTTGAAGCCTTGCTCAAGAAATACAACATCACTCACAAGGTGTCTACTGCATATCATCCACAAACTAGTGGTCAAGTTGAAGTTTCAAATCGAGAAGTCAAGTCCATTCTCAAGAAGACAGTGAATCCGAACCGAAAAGATTGGAGCCTACGATTTAATGATGTACTTTGGGCATACCGAATTGCTTATAAGACACCTATTGGAATGTCTCCATATAGGTTAGTCTATGGTAAGCCATGTCACCTTCCGGTAGAGCTCGAACACAAAGCATGGTGGGCAGTAAAGATTTGTAACATGGAGATGGATGCTGCTGGTGAACAAAGAAAGCTTCAACTGCAAGAATTGGAAGAACTTAGAAATGATGCCTATGAGAATTCCAGACTTTACAAGGAGAGACCTAAGGCATTTCATGATAAAATGATCTCCAGGAAGAATTTTGAAGTGGGACAGAAAGTTCTTTTATTTCATTCTCGCCTCAATTTATTTCCAGGTAAATTACGATCTCGATGGGTTGGACCTTTTGTTATTACTAATGTTTTTCCCCATGGTGCAGTGGAAATCAAGAGCTTAAAAACGGATAAAGTATTCAAGGTGAATGGGCACAGGATGAAGCCTTACTATGAGAATTCAGTGATGCAGGACATCGATGAGGTACCTCTCTACGAGCCAACTTATCTTGATGGGTGAGGACAGATAAAGTCAGGCTGAGGACGTTAAACCAAGCGCTTATTGGAAGGCAATCCAATGTTTTTGAAATATAATAAAAAGAGACAAAGAAAAGAAGGTAGTATTGATCAATTTTTGTGTTTCGAGGAGATTCCTCTCATGGGCTATTATAATTGATCAGGTTTTATCTCTCTTTGCCATTTGTCTTATTTGATTTGTTGTTTGTTTTTGACTTTCATTTGCTCTTGTGTTTTTATTTCTTTTATGTGTCTCTATTTCTTTTCTTTTCTTTTCTTTTGTTGTGTTTAATTTGATTATTCCGTGCTTCGAGTTCAGTTGTGCAACAGCTTGAGGAAACATTCAAACGGGAGTTGAAGCCATTGTTCGAAGGTTTGAAACGTGCATATCTGGGAGAAGAACAAACTCAATAGCATTATCGGTAATATCTCTCCTTTTCTTCTCTTCAATGGATGCTGATATCTTTCTATCGAACCTTCGAAAATATTTCCATTCACTTCCTCAAAATGCTGTGTTTAAAATTTATAAAGTACGGATGAATAGACTTTGGGCAGTGATGCTCCTAAATGTGCCTGCTGATATCCGATGGCTTATCGAAGCCAAGGTGAGATTGTCCAGTGAGCCGGACATTAATCTCGCAAAATACATGCCTGGTCTAGAAAAGAGCTACTACGCCAAGAGGCGAAGAGCGAAGAGGTTACAAGTATGCTATAAATGTTCTAGATGGAATTGTAACTAGACTTGTCGTTCATTAGGTTTTGTGTCCAGGAATAGAGAAGATAAACTTTCATTTATTAAGAATGGTTTGAGTAATGAGTCGCTGGATAATGTTTTGTTAACTCTCGAGTCATATTCTTGTGGACTGGTTCAGCGTGAATTGCTTAATCTATGGACACAATTTCGTGATGAATTGCAGTGTTATAGTCTAGGAATCTGACTAAAAACGACCCTGTTTGCCAGTTTATAAGAAAACTGGATGGGAAGCAAATCCCCGACTCATATAAGGCGTTTCAGACGTTACTGGACGTAAAACCAGAGGAAGATGTGAGCCACAATCACAACTACTTGTTTATTTGAATGTGTGTTGTTGTTGTAGCATTTTTTTTCTTGTTTCGTTTGATCTGATTATCAATGTTGTTTTTGTGTTGTTGTTGTTTGTTGATTTTGTTTGTTTTAATTTCAAGTTTTCTTTTTGACAAACCATATGACTACCTTATGCCATAAGTACACGTGGGAGACAAGTGTGGAGGTTTTGTCAACCCCCGCCGAAAGTGTATCTCCATTTTCCATGCTTCACGTGGGAGACAAGTGTGTAGGTTTTGTCAAACCTTGCCGAAAGCATATCTCATTTTTTCAAATCTTGGGGCGATAAATCTGCATCGAGCAACCCCCACCGAAGGTATGTCCCCATGTGTCAAAATTTGAGAGTTTTGTGGGTGTATATATACATTCTGCATATTTTCATATGTCATTCCATAACCTGTCTTGCAATTGAAAAGCATAATATCTAACGTGTCTTACACAAGATTAGAGCACTTGTAGAAATGGAGAAAACACCAATCGGCGATTCCGCAATATATGCGTATTTTGCGGATCGCAATTTGGTAAAGATGGAGAGTTTACCACAGCAGCTCTTGATCTTGGTAGGACATTAGCTGCGAGGGGTATTAATTTGATTTATGGAGGGGGTAGTCTTGGGTTAATGGGGTGTGTGTCAACAGCTGCATCACTAGGAGGGAGCAAAGTTCTCGGCATTATCCCTAAACCATTAGCTGTACGAGATATCGTAGGCAACACAATCGGGGAAGAGTTACAGGTCTCTAGTATGCATGAGCGTATTGCACATATGGTTGTTAAGTCCCATGTATTTATAGCTTTGCCGGGTGGTTATGGTACATTAGAGGAGATATTTCAAATCACCTCTTGGGCACAGCTAAACATCCATCGGAAACCCATTGGTTTGTTAAATGTTAATAATTTTTTTGATGGTGTGTTGTCCTTTCTTGATCAAGCTGTAGAAAAAAAATTTCATCTCACCGTCAGCAAGGCAAATGCTGGTTACAGCTTCAACTGCAGGAGAGTTTATTGACAAACTACAAGAATTCGTCTATTCACCTGATCCAACAATGGCTCGGATAACTTGGTTTGGAGAAGGCAACAAAAGGCGTCAACTAGATTTAACCCTCCATCTGTAATCTCTAATTGCTGGTTTGCTTCGTTTTTGTTTGCTTTTTTTTTTTAGTGTGTTTATTTGAGATTTTTCATGTCGTTTCTTTTGAGCTTTTTCAGGTTATTTCTTTCGTCCCAGGTAATATTTTCTAATCTCGGTTTTTAGAGCGGTGGCTTAAAAAGTTCAAGTTCTCTTGAAACGCATTTTGGATCTCTTCAATCCATTTAGAGTTGTTATGTGTTTTTATGAGTGAGTTTATTCAGGTTATTTTATGAGTGAGTTTAGTTTTGCGTAATTTAGAGTTGTTATGTGTTTTTATCTTTATCAGTTTTGAATTAAAAAAAAATAATTGTGGAAAAACCTGAGAATGGCAGAATATGGGGTTTCTTTACCCTTGAAACGCATTCTCTCGAAATAAATCTGTAGTTTGATTATTTCATGTTGTTTGAAGT
>SNVD02006079.1:0-23838 GCA_013180625.2 Boswellia sacra
TAGGCATTATAGCAGTACTACTCTGTAAATTACTTAGATGGCTCCTCCTAATCTTCTCAAACTCTTTTGAGGAGGTCATGGTACCATACTACTACATCATCTTCTAGGGATAGCATGAAATACTTCAAGATGTACTCCTTTGACAAAGGAGTGGTGGCCAGGATAGTTGCATATTGTCTCAAGTGCGTCTTGGGGTTACGCTCTCCATTGAATTGGGCAAGTCTAGTAGGCGAAACTTTAGCAACAAATCATTTTCTCTAATGAGTAGGATATCATATAGGTCTTCGACTGCTTTCAACCTCTTTTTCATCAAGAGGGATTGGGCTTTCACCATGTCCTTGGCCAACTACTGATCGAGTTGGGCTCTTCTTGATTGATTGGGCCTTTCAATCTATCTTTGCCATGGCTAGTCTCGCCATCACCATGACCATTACCCTCAGGTGGTGGCTGGTTCATGCGATTGGGCCTATTTTAGAGTGCTTCAATAAGTTGGGCCCCTTGTTGTTGAAGTGTAGTTATATCAGCTCTCAATTGGGCCTTTTCAACATTGTTGTTGTTGGGTGTAGCCATTTATCAATTGGTTCTTCTTGCCTTGTCAAATGACCACCTCGTCTAACCCAAGCTATGATGGCTATAAAACAAAAGTGTTTATGCCATGCATGTATATATGTATGCATGATATGATGCATGCTCATACTAGGGCATAGACGTGCTTTCCTCCTTCCAACCTTATCTCTCTCACACATGTAGAGTCGAGTCTCCGTTCTTAGGATTTTTGGCCTTATTCCCCGGTCATCATCATCAGATGTTGGAATGTGAGATTCTCTCACCTATTTCTAGCAAATATGTTGATGTTGGATTCCTTATGGTTATCATAACATGGCTTTCTAAACATCATAATAACCTTAACTCATGGCACATGTCCCCATTTTGTTCTTATGGTGACTCGACATGTGGCATTCGTTCATGGTTCCATGAGGTTTGAGTTGGTGTTATTCTAATCATGGGAAATTTGCATCCACAGATATGCATTTCAACATGGGTTTTGGATATTCATCTTATTAGAAATTTCTAGATTCTACTACATGGGCTAGAGTCTCAAGGGTCCAATGGTTTGGGCTTGTTCGAGTGAGAGATACCTCCTTGGGCTGGTCTCTTTTTATACCAATTCGATGGTATGTGCTCAAAGGTTTTGGTACCATCATAAGTTATCTACGAATGAAGCTAAAGACTTCTCATGCCAATGCTGCACAGCTAGTTTAGGCAGTTAGTGCTCATTATGTGCAAAAGTGTAGTGATGCAAGGACTCAAAATATCAATATGAGCCATTAAAATTTGGTATCCCAATCAGAATCAACTTATCTTATCCCCAGTGGAGTCGCCACTTTGAATGGGGCTTTCATCTCGCCAGAGCATTTGTGACCACGACACTGTGTTAAAGCCTGTTTTGAGACTTAAGGAAACACAAATGAGCCATGGGTACATCTAGAGAAAAAGAGTCGCCACCCAATTCTTCAATTGGGAATGAATGGGGGCAATCTGATCCCTCACTTCAGGACCTAAACTACCCTAATCCCTCAGAGATAGGCTCGGGAAGTTAGATATAACTCATTCAATCCGCCCGTATCAAAATCGAGCCTCCACTTGGGTATACCAAATAAGAATACCTCATATTGACATACAGTTCACTTAAGTTATTCGTTTTATGCACACATTTCAAGTTTTATCTTCATTTATCATGTGGGGTGATTATTCAATCATGGCAGTTGTCTATTCATACATAGAAAGAGGGAGGATAATAGATTACATTTCTGTCAAACATGGGGGAAGGGGAAGAGGATTACGTCGATTGTTCTTCATCAATAAAATTAAATAGTTATACTTTAAACACTTCAAATAAAATATTCCATACATCCATATGAGTCATCCATTCAATAATAAATTCGAAACCCAATAGATGATGAATTCCTCACCACCATATATGAGTCTATTCAACATCTGTTAAGCTTCTTTCAAGACATATTCAATAATAATACAAGGCCATAATCTAATATTATGGCACTTTGGCCTAGATTCGATAACTCTATCATGGCAATTGCTATTGTAGCATAACTCATATTAATTCATGGCATTCCTAGCCTAAACATGGTTACCATGGCATATTCTAGCCTAAGTCAAACAATCAAAATAAAATAAGGCTACTCTAGCCCAATCTAAGCATTCAGAGGAGCAATATGGTAATTCTTACTTATTCTATGCAACTTCCTAGCATGCTTCAAGGCAATTATAAGTTCTTCTAACATGAATCTAATCATATACTCCTAAGCATGATTCTAAGCATTCGCAAAGGAAATTAAATTCTTAAACATGATTCTAATAAAGAAGGGATAACAAACTTACCTCAACATGCTTATCCATGGGTTGAATAATTCATAAAACCCTAAACATGCTCTAAGCATCAAATTAAACCTAAATCATACTTAATTCTAAGCAAGAAAATTAAAAAATAAAATAAGAGGGAGAAGAGAAATCTGCTCTTAAGACGTACCCTTTATGGGTTTAGAGTAATATAAAATGTCCGAAAAGCTTTAAACTGGAAAAGATTTATCGAATTCTCAAGCATGTCTTCAAGAGGGAGAAGAGAGTATTATATTCAATAATCGATGTGCCTTGAAAAGTGAGCCAAGGGTGGTTTATATAGTTGAGAGCTAGAATTGAAAAAGGAAGCAAAAATACAAAACAAAGGATGCTTGAAATGAAAATTTTCAAAATTAGGGGACCAATAGCCGCGCGACTATTGGCAAATGGCAAAGCGTCTATCTGACAGCCAAGTAGCTATTAGTTAATAGCCAGGCGGTTGTTTGACTTTTCAAGTTCAACTCCGATTTATGATCCACAAATTTCTATAGAAACTAGACAAATGTAGCTTCACAATGAAATATGATTGATCAGTAGTATCCTTCTAGATTGATTTTTATGATTTTTTGAAGTTGCATGTCAGTTTTAAAAACCCTTTGCTAATTCCTTTTATCCCCTTTCCTCTTAAACTTCCAAGGGCACTTTGATTATTTCTATTACTCGACATTCATTTTCATTTCATCATTAAACCTCAAAAGTTCAATGTCTACACATGTCTTAAAAAAGATAAAATAAACAATGTGTGTATAAAATGAACAACCCAAAGTGGATTGTATGACAACATGACCTATTTTTATTTGTTATACCCTATTAGAGGGTAGATTTTGATCCAGGCAAGGTGAATGGCTCGTACCTAACTTCCAAAACCCATCTCTAAAAGGATGAGGGGAGTTTAGGTTCTAAAGCAAGGGATCAAATTGCCCCTATCCATTCCTAATTGAATAATTGGGTGGCAACACCATTTCTCTATACATGCCCATGGCTCCTTTGTGTTCCCTTAAGTCCCAAAAGAGGTTGTAGCTTTCACACAGTGTCGTGGTCACAAACGCTGTGGTAGGATGAAAGCCCCACTCGCACATGGCTTCTTTATGCTTTTAGGATAAGAGCATGTCCCAACTGCTAGCATTCATTTGATTTTTCTTCAACTGCTTGATGACTTGGTCTTCTTCTTCTTTGACTTGTTCCTTAGCAACTTCTTGCCTTTCTTATTAGTCTTCCCTTTCTGGACTGACTTTTCCTTCTCCTTCTTATGGTAATATCTACCACTCTTTGTCACTCCTTGTATATTCTCATTCTCACCCTTAAGTGTTTCTTCCTCAGCTCTTAAGTCTTTTTTGCATTGCTGCTAAAGTCAGCCCAAATGTTTGGAAGGGTTTTGACTTTAGGAATGTCATCTAATATTCCTATAACTCTCACTTCTTTGCACATTCTAGGCAAACTCTCTCTTCTCACAAAGCTTTCAACTCACTTCCCTTTTCTAGCTTCACTACCCTTCTTCACCATAAGCCTTCTAGGTGGTGGGCCTCTTCTAGCTCGTTTTTTAGCCCGTTTTCTAGCCATCCACTTCTTGGCAAAGGCTTTTATTTGTGTGGACTTCTTCTCGGTGGATGCTTCTTCGTCTTCCACCTCAACTTCTTCTTTTTCATCTTTTTTTTGTTGTTCTTCTTCCTCATGGTCACTTAGGCGCACAAATTTGGGATTTATGCTTCACTTGACTCCCTTTCTTGCAATGTTGGCCCATCCACCCTTCTTGGTGAAGATTTGGGTTACCAAAGGAATGGGCTCTTCTTCCACCTTTTCGATGATCTCCTTAGGCTTTTCTTCCCTCGGTTGGTCTACCTTGGGCTTCTTTGTGACCACCTTTCTAATAGACCCTTCTTCTTGTTCAAGCTTGGGCTTCTCCCTTCTCTTGGCTCTCTCAACCCTACTAGATCTACCCTTTTCTTCAAAAGAACTCATCACTTGCTCCTCAGTCAAACTTGACCCAATCATGTTGGTCATTAGAGGAGGTACCCGATTGTAGTTGGGTAATGAATTACTTCTTGTGTTAGGCTCTTCCAGCTCTAGATTAGGAATCTGACCCTTATCTATCACCTCTTGAATCTCATGGCGAAGATGAGTGCAATTGTCAGTCTTGTAATCGATCACTTGGTGGAACTCACACTTTTTATGACACCTTCAATTCCTTGGTATTGGATTTAAAAGCTGTCTTGGTGGTAATGGCTACAAGATCCCTTAGCTCTCAATCTTGCTAAGATCTTTGACAATGGTCTTCCCAAACAATTGAACTTCATTTGTTGGGTGGCTGCTTTGACCTCAACATTCTTCGTGCTAGACCCATGGCTTGATGATACTGCCCCTAATTTCTTATAGGGTAACTGTTGTTGCTTCTTTTTTATCTAGCCTCCAAATCTTCTATTTGGATCTCTGAATCATACAAGTATTCGAATGTTTTAATTGGAAAACTCGTAAGCCTATGACTGATGAAGGCATGGCCTCTATTGATCACCATACACACTTGGTCCTTCTTCACGGGCCTCATGGTCATCTTAGCAGCTTTGGCCCTCCAACAAACCAAGTATTTTGAAAAGTTCTCATTAGGCTTTTGGCATGTGGTCTCCAAATTCCGTAAGGTTACCCCTAATTAGGTATTGTGGTGATGTACTATTCTACAAACTATTCGGATAGCTCTTCCCACTCCTCTCAAACTCTTTTGGGGAGATCATGTTACCATACTACTGATCATCTTCTATGGATAGCATAAAGTACTTCAAGATATACTACTTTGACAAAGTAGTGGTGGCCATCACAGCAACATATTGTCTCAAATGTGTCTTCAGATTACCCTCTCCATTAAACTTGGGTAAGTTTGGCATGTGGAACTTTAGAGGCAAATCATTGTCCCAAATGAGCAAGATGTCGTGTTGGTCTTCGACCCCTTTCAGTCCCTTTTCCTTTAAGAGGGATTGGACCTTCTCTATGTCTTTGGCCAACTACCTGACTGATTTGGACTCATATTGGTTGGCTGGGCTTTTCCCCTATCTCTACCTTGGCTAATCTCACCATCATCACCACCATTACTCTTGGGCAGTGCTTTGTTTGTGCGGTTAGGCCCATTCTACATGGCTTTTGTAACTTAGGCTATTTATTATTAAAAAGTGGTGATGTTAGCTCGCACTTAAGCCATCTCAACATTATTGTTGTTAGGCTTGGCCATTTCAGTAACTTGCTCCTCTTGTCTCGTGAAACAACCACCTCATCTAACCTAAGCTATGATGGCTACAAAATAAAGGTCTTACTACCATGCATGCATTTATGCATGATGTGATGCATGCTCATACAAGGGTATAGACATTCTTTCAGCCTTCTAACCTCATTTCTCTCACACACGTGAGGTCGAGTCTTTTTTCCTAGGATTTTTGGCCATATTCCCAAGTCATCATCATGGGATGTGGAAATACGAGATCCTCTCTCCTAATTCTAACATTCAAGTTGATGTTGGATTCTATATGATTATCATAACATGGCTTCTAAGCATCATGATAACCTTAATTCATGACATGTGTCCTTATTTTGTTCTTATGGGTGACTTGACATGTGGCATTTGTTCAAGGTTCCATGAAGTTCGAGTTGGTGTTATTCTAATCATGTGAAATTTACATCGATAGACATGCATTTTAATATGGGTTTTGGCTATTCATCCTATTAAAAATTTCTACATTCATCTACATGGGCTAAAGTCTCAAGGGTCCAATGGTCTAGGCTCCTTCGACAAGAGATGCCCCCTTGGGCCGATCTCCTTCTGTACCAAATCAATGGTTCGTTGCCAAAGGTGTTGACACCAACATCAGCGATCTAAGGGTTGAATGGAGCCAAAGACTTCTCCTGTCGATTTCGCACGGCTAGTTTATGTAGTTCATGCCCATTATGTGCAAAATGTAGTGATGCAAGGAATCAAAATATGAACATAAGGTATTAGAATTCAGTATCCCAGTGAGAATAAACTTCTCTTATCCATAGTGGAGTCACCACTATGAATGGGGCTTTTATCCTGTTAAAGCATTTACGAGCACCATGCTGTGTCAAAGCCTCTTTTGAGACTTAAGGGAATACAAATGAGCCATGGGCACCTTCGAAGAAATGAAGTCGCCACCTTATTATTCAATTGGGAATGAATGGGGGCAATTTGATCCTTCTCTTTAGGACCTAAACTACCCTTATCCCCTTAGAGATAGGTTCAACAAGTTAGGCACGAGCAATTTGCCTCATCTGGATCAAAATCTGACCTCACTAGGGTATACCAAATTGTTATACAGTCCACTTAAGTAGTTCATTTTATGCACACATTTTCATTTTTATCTTCATTAAGACATGTGAGGTATATTCAACCAAAATAGTTGTATATTCATACAAAGAAAAAGGGAGAAGAATAGAGTTACATTCCCTTGCAAACGTGGGGGATAGGGGAAAATATTACGATAATTGTTCTTCAATAAATAAAGGAAATTTGCTTTTAAACACTTCAAATATTAATTCATTCATTCATACGAATCATAGCACATTCATGTCAATAACATCTTCAATATAATCAATCAATGTGAGATTCGATAAATAAGGAATTCCTTACCACCATATGTGAGTCTATTCCATGTTTATCAAACCTCTACATGCATATTTGTAAATGCAATTATGATTCTTTGTGATGATCCCTCACCATCAATATGATTATACCATCATTTCATGACATCATTCGAATCATACTATATTCATAGCATTTATTCAAAATAAAGTCCATCAATCAATTGAAATTCAATACATAGCCATAATCTAGAATCATGGCACTTCTGCCTAAATTTGATATTTCTTATCATGGCATTCTAGCCTCTTACTATTATAGCATAATTCAATTGATTTCAAACAATTGTAAGTATGGCAATTCTAGTCTAGCATGGCATTTCTAGCCTAATCAATCAATCAAGGTTAAACATGGCCATTCTAGCCCAATTGAAGCACTCAAGTGTAAATATGGTAGTTCTTACCTATTCTATGCTATTTCCGAGCATACTTCAAAAATCAATCACAAGTCTTTCTAGCATAATTCTAACTATGTGCTCTTAAGCATAATTCTAAACATGTACTCCAAAGCATGATTCTAAGCATTCACAAAGAAAATAAACTCCTAAACATGTTTCTAATAAAGGAGGGAAAGATGACTTACCTCACATGCATTTCCACTTTGCAAGACAAATAAAGATTAAACAATTCATAAAATCCTAAACATACTTCTGAGTATAAAAATAAATCCTAAACATGCCTATTCTAAGCAAAACAAACCTAAACATGTTTAATTCTAAGCAAGAAAATAAATAAGAAAAGAGGAGGACGAAGAGAAAACTACTCTTAGGACATATGCTTTTCGGGTTTAAAGCAATAGAATGCCTAAAAATATTGAACTAAAAGAGACTCATTGAATTCTCAAGTGTGTCTTCAAGAGGGAGAAAAGATATTAGATGTGTGTTAAGGGACAATAGTCGGGTGGCTATTGGAAGACCATCAATAGGCACTCTAATAGCCAACCGACTATTGGTAGACCGTCGATAGGTAGTGTGACAGTTAGCTAGCTATCTCACAAACCGTCGGCCATTTGCGGCCCACCAAATCCTTCGATTTTGTATTTTTTTTTAACGCAGTCCCTTCTGACCTTTAGCCATTTGATCATGCGTAACTCTTCGGGTTTAACTGCGATTGTGATTCATGAAATTCAATGAAAATTAGACATCTGTAGCTTCGCAATGGTATGTTACTCATCATTAGATTGCTCCTAGATTAATTTCTATGATTTTTTGAAGTCATGTGTCAGTTTTTGAGACTCTTGGTTGGTTTCTTCTCACTTTTCTTCCATTTGCTTCCAAGGGCAACTCAATCGTTTTTATTGCTTGACATTCATCTTCACTTTATCATCGAGCCTAAAAAATCTAGTGTCTATAGCTATATCAATAAAGGTTGGCTTGGGTTTTCAACAAAAAGGTGAAGAAAAGGAAGATTAAGGGAGGCAACCTTGTGCTTAAACAAGCTAAGCCTGCAGCTTTTGATTCAAGAGGGAGAAAACACTATCATGAGGCACTATCAAACTATTAGATGTGGAGGGTAATGAATTTGTCTAGCCAATAAACATTGACAAGTTAAGAAAATATTATGTGCGACGAGAAAAATAATTAACCAAAAAACCTAAAAACGGTTGGTTAATGATAAGAGTTGTTTCATGTACGCATATAATTAGTTGTAATTTGATTAATAAATAAAATGCAACATTTGAAAACACATATATTCTAACAATGACTATCATGATTGCAACAAAAGGGATATAACAAAAAGCAATAAAAACAATGTTTTTGTCATTTCTTTGCTAATGATTCAAGTGGTTGAAATGAAGCCTATTGCTTGACCCAATTCTTGTAGCTATCATCTATTGTGAGATCAATGATCGATATAGATTCCATTCAATACGGTGATGGGGCCAGTCTCTCAAATGGGTCCAGTCTCTCAAACGTGAGTAAGAAAGTGCTCAAAGAGTTTTCCAAGACCAAAGATAGGCACGTGGGTGTTAGATATTTGCCCTAAGAACATGGATGTTTTTCTGTAATATGTGAACGTTATTATTATCAATGAATAAAAGTTATTATTTATTAGTTTAACTGTATTAATGACTAAAGGTTCCGAAGCTTCTATATCAACAAAGTTTATATATATATGAGATATATCTGAGACATAGAACTTTGTCATAACTCAAAACTAGTTCATGACTTATAAACAAAAGCTGGATGTTTTGTTTGGACAAGGTTGTTGTGTTTTTGTCTTTAACAGGGAAATGGTGACTCTCTAACCATTTGAAGTAGAGACTTCAAGATAAAGATACTTGTGCATTATGAATGCATTGAACACTTACTGTGTAAAAATTATCCATTTGATGGAAATACCATGACCAAATGTGAATTTCTATACCTGAGCACTAAAGGCATTCCTACTAAATCTTAAGTGGGTGGTGTACCTCTAATATACAGGTTGTGGTCATTGACTAGAATAAAAAGTAAAATATAAAAGAGTAAGGTTAATACCTTGGCTAGTTGGGATTGTAAGACCCTTATACAAGTAGACAGTATAACATAGATATGGAATTCATGGCTCCGAAAGGATTGCAAAATACCACCTTGATAGTTTTACAAGGTTTTATTTGAGAGAATCTTGGTCGAGTGTCTAATGAAAGTTGTTCGTTAAACTAAAATTTATTTTAATAAATCTCAAGTCATTTAAATGGTGTACAACTGATATCGAAGGCTCAAGATGTAGTTGGAGTAGTAAACCGATAAATTATACGTAACCCTAATTATTGGTGTTCCATGAAGTGTAGTTATGTAACTTGATGCTCAATGGATAGAACTTAAAGAAATAATTTAATTAGATTAAATTAATAAGCTTTCTATAAAGAGTATCTAATTTAAGAGTGCAACTTTGGACCTATAGTAGAATGGACCAAAGTTAATAAGTGGGGCCCACTATAGTTATGAGATAACAAGATATAGGTCAAACTTGTTGGAGCATATAATTAAATATATCCATCAAGGTCCTTTGAGTAGTTGATATAAATTGTCTGAAAAAGAATTGGATTAATTAAATTATGTTTATTAGAAAATAAAGCCCAAGTATTAAATTAAATATATTTTACTAGTAAATAGGCTCATGATTTAATTAATTTAATTAATTAAATAATAGAGTATTTAGGAAAATTTAATTAATTAGATTGATGGGCCTATAATTGATATGATCAATTAAAAGTCTACACAAAATTGAGTTGGACCTAATTAAGTGCTAAAAACCCAATTAAAGACTTAATTAGATTAAATTCTTATACAACTAGGACTACTAGTTCAAGAAGCCTAGAAAATTAGTTAGACTAAGTCTAATAGGATTAGGTTTATTAGTCAAAATCGGACAAGAATTAACAGAGATATAAAAGGATGAATTACGTCAGTATTGTGAGAGTTAGAGTGAACAAGCTATTATTGTTCATGCAATACTATTCAACTGGTTACTATTCATGCATACTGTTCATCAAAAACTATTCATGCATTATTCATTAGCATTGTACACTAATACTATTCATGTAACACTGACCGCCAAATACTGTTCACATGTCACTGTTCATTAGATACTATTCATCCAGTATAGTCCAATAATTTTAAAATGCCTAGATGCCTCATTCAGGTAATTTTCAGATATACCTAGGAACTGAAGTGATGAGAAAACAAATCAAAATTTTGAAGCTTATACTCACAAGATCTTGGTCTCGATAGCTATTTTCCAATCTTGAAGTATTCTGATTTGGCATTGGGTTGCTACAACGAGTTACTATTCTCTACTTTACTCCATACTATCGACAAAGTTGAGAACTAGGATTGAATAAGCTATGGATGAGACCGGTCAATAGAATACAGTCGGTATAGGTCTAGGCAGTCACACGCTACAATTTTTGCCATGGACAAGACCAATGAATGTCTACATCTAGGATCATCTAAAGACGTTCAATCAAAGGATCCGGTGCTAAAGCCTACAATGGATGTGATGCTGAGGGCCATGTCAGGTAGGGTTTATCTCTGGTGGTGCTCAGAAGGATAGTTTCTCTTGAAGGCCGATCTGAAAATAAAAGAAGATCACCATGATGATTAAAAGAGGAGTGAATCTTACTTGGAGCAATAGGAGATGCCCAGGAAGTGTTGACTTTGGCTAGTTCATACTCAATCTAGTCCATGTAAAGTCTTAACAAGGAGTATTAAAGTCATCTCAGGAGTCATCTGGGGAATGAGTTGTATCAGTGAAGGGTCCCCTAAGCCATCTTCTAAAACAAGCAAGAATTAGGCTAGGAGGCAAAATTTCAGAATTTAGGAAGCAGAAGTAAAAGCTCGATCAATTGTTTCCAATGCCTGAAGAAGAGAAGGTAACATAACCCTTCCACTTACAGAGAATATGGAAGAAATCAACAAGATCATTTGGTTCTAAATTAGAGAGAATAACCTCAAGTGCTAGATGGTGAAATCCCTAGAATGGCTTTAAACTCATCAAATATGGGGCAAAGCTCTTCCCATTAAAACAGAAAACATGATCTAAAGGGTCCTAGAAGTTTGCCATAGTCTTGAGGAAAGGATGTCAAGCTTAAAATGTTGAAGAAACCTTAGCCCTAAAACCCACTTGATTCAAGAAGTTGCCAATCCAAATCTTTCAATGATTTGAGATGTTGTTTCAGAATTTTGAGAGTGGCGTCTGTCATCTTGAGCATTGTGTGAGGAGTTATGGGGCAAAACGAGACTTATATATGGTGAAAAGAGACCTTTGGGATGTCCAAAACTGATTTAGGGTTTAATTAGGATTCAAATTTGCATGAATAGGCACACGCCTACCATGGAGGCTTGAAACAGGCGCACGCTTTTCCTGTGGATGTTAACAGGCACATGCCTCTATCAGACAGGCACATGTTTGATTCCTCTGTATAGTGGCAAAAGTGTGGGAAACATTTTAATTTTTGAGTTGTTTAGTCAAGCAATTGTTGTTATTGAACAAGATATGGAAGAAAAATGAAATTTTATTCATATAAAAGCATTGTAAAGTTCGAATGCTGTAAAAGTTCAAATATCAACATGAACACCCAAATCCTAAAGAGTTCCAAAAGACCTATGCGAGGCCTAAAAATAAAATAGCAAAATAAAGGCAATCCTAGAGACTAAAATCTCTTAATGGGTATCATCTCCCCTAATGTCTCCATGCTCCTGATTCTGCCCTCCACACCAATGCGAAGCCCAGCAAGCTCTGCCTCCAAAGCGACTATCCTTTCTGCCATCATTTGATCCAAGTAATATGCATGTTAGCATTTGCATAGAGGTTCACATAATAAGACATGCATACATTTTGTAAATGACTTACCCTTTTCTCGGAGCCTATCTCTTGGATGTATCTGCAAGAAGCCAAGTGTAGTCCATCCAGTCAAGCCACAGTATCATAACGCACCTCTACATATGAAGATTGGCATTAGGCTTGTTTCAAATGATTGCAAACGAGAAAACAAATAGAAGACAAGACTTACATGGGTGGTCTCTATTGGAATGAATGTAGAAGTCATCGACGAGTCTATGAGAATATGCCTCCACATGATCCCTTCTCTGCTCATCACTGAGACACCCTCAAGAGTAATGGAAAGGTCACTAACTATTACTCCAGAAGGAGGAGCCTGATCAGTAGGACGAGATATGGTGTCACCAACTATACTAGAAGAACCAACACGAGTAGTGCGACCTCTCATTCTCAATAGATCAGATCCCAAAATTACCATTGTAAGCACATGAGGAATGTATAACAGCTCTCTAGGCTACAATAGGAAGGTGTGAGCCCAATTTGCATAAGGCGTCTCAATGGTAGGAAAGACCAAGGCCTTCATGCAAACACTGAATTTTTTAGGCTTGATAAAGGAATGAAGATGAATGTCGAGCAAATAAAATGACCAAATGCCCTTGAGGGCCAAGAAGAGAAGGTGAGAAGAAGTTGGTGAAGGGCCTCAAAAACTGACATGTAACTTTGAAAAAATTATAGAAATTAATCCAGAAGGAATCTAATGATGGTCATATATCATTGCGAAGCTACGGATGTTTAACTTTTATAGAAATTTATAGATCACAAATCGAAGCTATACTCAAGAAGTTATGTACGATCGAAGGAACAAAGGTCTGAAGGGACTCCATCAAAGGATGACAAAAAAGGAAGGGGTCAAAGAGATATTAACCGGTTGGCCATCAAACAGGTGCCCGACCATCTCACAACCACTCAGCTATTGGCCAATGGCTGGCCATCTATTAGATGGCCACCCGACCATTTGGAGATGGCTGCCCGGCCCTTGTTGGCCTATTTTCGAAAATAAGCTTAAAAAGCTTCCTTTTTCATTTTCACCCCTTTCTTATATAAACCCCCCTTCTCTCACTTTGCAATTCACTCTGATTATCGAATACAATCATCTTTCTCCCTTTTAAAGACACACTCGAGTACAATCATCTTTCTCCTTCTTGTAGACACGCTCGAGAATTCGAGCTATCTTTTCTAGTATAAATATTTTTCAGGTGTTTTTATTGCTTTAAACTTGCGAAGGATATGTCTTGAGAGTAGAATTCTCTCCTCCCTCCCATTTTCTCTCTTTTATTTTTCTTGCTTAGAAAAAGCATGTTTAGGGTTTAATTGTATGCTTAGGAGCATGTCTAAGGTTATTATGAATTATGCTAACCCAATTTGTTTTGCAAGATGGATAAGCGTGTTGAGGTAAGTCCGCAATCCTTCCCTATTAGAATCATGCTTAAGAATTTACTTTATTTGCGAATGCTTAGAATCATGACTATGAGAAAATGTTTAGAATCATGCTTAAGAGCCAATGACTAGAATCATGATAGAAAAATTTATTTGCATTGATGAATGCTAGGAAATAGCATAGGATTGGTAAGAATTATCGTTTTGCTGTTGAATGTCTTGTTTGAGCTGGAATAGCTATTATTGATTTCAACAGATTATGCCATGAATGACATGTTAGGCTAGAAATGCCATGATAATTTATATGAATTATGCTAGAATAACTATAGGTAAGAATTACCATAATAGAGTTTATCAAAATCTAGGCTAGAATGCCATGATATTAGATTATGGCTTTGTATGATTTATGATGTATGGTTATTTGCCTATTAAAAAGTATATTTATATGATACAATGAAGTGGTGATGGACTCACATTGATAGTCAGGGACCATCACTTAGAATAAATATACAAATATATGAATGTATGGAATGTTTTATTTTATTGTTGAATAACAAATGTTGTAATCCTCTCCCCTTCCCCCATGTTTGAAATGAATTGTAACTCTATTCTCCTCCCTCTTTATCTGTGTGAATATACAACTGCCATTAATTGAATAATAACTTTGCATGCTTAGTGAAGATAAAAAATGAGAATGTGTGCATAAAATGAACAACGCCAAGTGGACTATGTAACAACACGAGTTGTTCCTATTTGTATTTCTCGAGTAGAGGCCAGATTTATATCTAGGCAGGTCGAAAGATTTGTACCTAATTTCTCGAATCGCTCTCTAAAGGGATGAGGGTAGTTTAGGTTCTGAAGCGAGGGATCAGATTGCCTACATTCATTCCTAATTGAATAATTGGGTGGCGACTCCATTCTTCTCACGTGCCCATGGCTCAATTGTGTTCCCTTAAGTCTCGAAAGAGGCTTTGACATAGTATCGTGGTCACAAACGCTGAAATGAAAGCCTATTCACAGTGGCTACTCCACTGAGGATAACAAAAGTTGATTTCGATAGGAATACCAAATTCTAATGCCTCATGTTGGTATAATGAGTCTTTGCATCACTACACTTTTACACACATTGAGCACGAATTGCCTAAAACTAGCCATGTGGGATTGGCATGAGAAGTCTTTGGCTCCATTTGACCCCTCGATGAATCATGTTGGTGTCACCACCTTTAAAAGCGTACCGTCGAATTGGTATAAAAAGGGACCGGCCCAAGGGGGTGTCTCTCGCTCGAAGGAGCTTAGATTATTAGACCCTTGAGACTCAAGCCTACATAGATGACTCTAGAAATTTCCAATGGAATGAATATCCTAAGCCCATGTTGAATTGCATGTCTATGGATGTAAATTCCCCATGACTAGAATAATATCAACTCGAAACCTCATGGAACCATGAAGAAATGCCACGTGTCAAGTCACCCATAAGAACAAAATGGGAAATGTGCTATGAAGTTAAGGTTATCATGATGTTTATAAAACCACGTTATGATAATCATGAAGAATCCAACATCAACATGAATGTTAGAATTAGGAGAGAGGATATCGTTCGTGTTGCCACATCCCATGACGATGTCTTAAAGAATGAAGCTAAAATCCTAGGAAAAGAGACTCAACCTCACATGTGTGGGTGGAATGAGGTTGGAAGGTTGAAAGCGTGTCTATACCCTTTTATGAGCATGCATCATATCATGCATCCATGTATACATGCATGGTGTTAACGTTTTTGTTTTGCAGCCATCATTGCATGGGTTAGACAAGGTGGTTGTTTGACAAGAAAAAAAAAGATGAAATGTTAGTACCCAACAGCAACAATGTCGAAATAGCCTAGTTGAGAGTTCAATGGAGAGGGAATCCTAAACACATTTGAGGCAGTATGCAACCATCATGGCTACCACTCATTTGACAAAGGAGCACATTTTGAAATTGATAGGTGTCTATTTATGTATTACTTTTATATCAATTCGTCCATGTTTCTTTGCTATATTCCTTGGTATTTTTATGTTTTTGTGTGGTTTTGATGTTTGTAGGAGTTTTGGAGCAACTTGCACAAAAATGGAGTAAAACCCTTCATTTTCACCTCTGCTAGTCAACCATCTTCTCGGATTTAATTGTATTGATATACAATGAACCCGATGACATATTATATACCGTTGGAAAGCTCTCGAAGTCTATTTTCTGGAGAAATTTACGGTTTATAAATCCATTCAGTGTACCAAAAGTTGTAATCAAAACAGTGTGAGATGTATAGAAATATAATTCCACAAGTCACTGTAGCATGTATAATACGGGGCACTGTAGCAAGTTACTGTAGCAGAGTATTTAAACACATTTTAGGGTTTTATTTTCATAACTTGAAGAGGGGAGAACGTGGTGGAGGCTTCAGCTCTGGAATTCTTTCATCTCTTGGAGTTCTTGAAGGAGAAAGGAAGCTTGGAAAGAGGAAGAACTACAATCCAAAGAGAATTACATCAAATTTGCTAAGTTTTTCCCTTCCCTTTCATTTTCTGGAATGTCTCCATGTTGTATTGTATTTACCACGTTCTTAAACATGTGTAACTGAATCTGAATTGGTTGAGGGTGATTTCAAAGCCCTGATATGGTTTTTGTAAGTTGATTGTGTAAGGAATTGTTATCCAATTCTCTAATTGAAGTTGCTTGTATTCTCCCATATTTAATGCTTATGATTGCTTGCTGATTGTATTTGAGTGGCCAACTGAATATAATCTGGTTGTGTCTATTGCTAGACTAGAAATCTTGATCCGTAATTGTCTTGAATTTCTAATCCTTAGTAGCAAAATTGTGATCAGAGATTGCAATTGGAGAATACAACCTAAGTTAAATAATCCGAGCTTGTGTGTTTATTGCTTAGATCAACCTATCTTTCTTATCGTAATGCATCCATTGAATTAAACTCAGAGAGCTTGTTCTAGGTTGTTTAATGGATAGAGATTAAATAAAGAGCTTGTTTTATTTAACAACAAAGTAAGGAAAGATTGGGGTAATAGAGCTTGTTATTATCTACGGTTGATAACTTCAAAGCTGTAATTAGATGACAATTCTACAATTAATTCGCAAATCCATATCTTGTGGTAGAGAAGGATCCCTTAACCAGCTTTCTCCCATTGATTTTTCATTCAAATTTACTTTCTGTTTTGTTATTCTTTACTTGCATTCTTATTTCATTTAGTAAAGCATTCAACAAAAATCCCCCCTGTTTAGTTTATTGTTGCTGGAAATAACAAATTCAATTAGAATCAATCCTCGTGGGAACGATATCTTACTTATCACTTTATTACTTGTGCGACTAGTATACTTGCTAGTTTCGAACGCATCAAGTTTTTGGCGCCGTTGCCGGGGATTGATTTTCTAATCGATTTGTTATTTTGTTTTCATTGTTGATTCATATTTTCTTTGTTTTTCTTTTCTGATTGTTTGTGTTTAGACAACATGGCAGTAAACTTCTATCAATTCAGTAGCGGATTTGAGCCACAAGTACCATGGAGAGTAAATGAGGTAAGCACTCCAAACATTGAACAACAACTTTCTGAGCTAACCTCTCTTGTGGAAAACATGGCTGTAGGAGATATGCAAAAATCTTATGAATGTGGGATATATTCTACGATGGAGCATCCAATCGACATGTATCCAACTTTACAAAAAGAATATATGGAACAAGCCAATGCCATGGGTGGATTTCCAGGACAAACGAGGCAATGGTATGATCCTTTCTCTAGCACTTACAATGCTGGATGGGAAGATCAACATAATTTCAGTTACTGGAATCATCAACCAATCACTCCAAATGTGATACCAAATCGGCCACAAGGTTTCAATCAACCTAGAGTGCAGCAACCTTTTCAAATGCAACCACCACCAATGCCACATCCAGCACCGCAACCAGCTTCACAAAACTCAGGTATGTCTCTCCAGGACATTGTTAATGCACTTGCCACTAACACAATGCAATTCCAGCAGGAAACTGGGGCAAGTATCCAAAACCTGGCAAATCAAATGGGACAATTGGCCACTAGCATGAGCAAATTCGAGGGCCAAGGCTCAGAAGAATTATCTTGTCAAACGATGATCAATCCAAGAGAGAATTCTTGTGCGATAACTTTGCAAAATGAAGAGCAATTAGATGTCCTGCCAAAGAAATCACAAACTGATGAAGGAGATGACACCACTTCCACCATGAACAAAACACTGACTTCTCAGGTAAATCCTATAACTCCCATTCCTTCATATGTTTCTCCTCCACTTTTTCCTAGTAGATTTGCAAATCGAAGGAGGAACAAGAACAAGAAATCCTGGAAACTTCTCACAAAATCGAGGTAAATATACCACTTCTGGATGCTATCGAGCAAGTACCTCATTATACAAAATGTCTCAAGGAGTTATGCACCAGCAAAAGAAAGTTAAAAAGAAATGAGAAAGTAAGTGTGGGGGAAGATGTTTCAGCTGTATTGCAAAGGAAAATTCCTCCAAAGTGCAAAGATCCAGGTACGTTCACCATGCCATGCACCATTGGTAAAACCAAGTTTGAAAGAGTTATGTTAGATTTAGAAGCATCTATTAACATCATGCCATATTCTATTTATGCTTCTTTAAATCTTGGACCTTTTGCGAAAATTGGTATTACCATTCAAATTGCTGATCATTTTAATGCATATACCAAAAGAGTTGTGGAAGATGTGCTTGTGCAGGTGAATCAATTGGTTTTCCCAGCAAACTTCTATGTCCTTGAAGTAGAGGATGAGACATCTCCTAATCCAACTCCGATTCTTTTAGGGAGACCATTCTCGAAAACTGTTAGAACCAAGATTGATGTTCATGATGGCACTCTCATCATAGAGTTTGATGGCAAGGTGATATGTTTCAATATCTTTGAGGCAATGAGGTACTCTAGTGACTTACATTCTCTTTTTGCAGTTGACGTTGTTGATTCTTTGCCAAAACAATATTTTGAGTTAACTCGCAAGAATGGATTGGATGTAGCTATTAGTGAGCATATAGGGACAGAAAATTCCAATGAGTCAGGAATTTTGATACAAGTGTCCAAAGAAATGGAGGAAGCTGTGGCAAGCTTAGATAAGACCATAGCAATAACCACAAATAGGTATGATGTTTCGTACATTCAATTTCCTTTATCTAATGAGAAAATTCTTCCTTCTGTGATGACAGCCCCTGCCTTGGAGCTTAAGCTTCTTCCAGATCATTTGAGGCATGGATTCTTGAGTGAGAATGATCCTTTGCCAATTATAATAGAAATGGGCCTTGCACGAATACAAGAAGAGAAACTCGTCCGAATACTTACAGACCATAAAACAGCTATTGGGTGGACGATTGCTAACATCCAAGGCCCAGCCATATGCATGCACCAATTCTTGTTGGAAAAAGGATCCAAGCCCACTAGAGAAGCACAGCGGAGATTGGACCCTCCCATGATGGAACCAACGTCGGGCTGAGGACGTTAAACCAAGCGCTTATTGGGAGGCAACACAATGTTTTTGAAAAATAAAAAAAAAAGAAAAGAAAAGAAAAATAAAATGAGGTAATAATGATCGATTTTTGTGTCTCAGAGATTCCTTTCGTAGGCCATCAAATTGATCAGTTTTATCTCTCTTTGCCATCTGTCTTATTTGTTTTTATATTTTTTACTTGTTTTTGACTTTTGTTTGCTATTGTGTTGTTATCTCTTTTATGTGTCTTTAGTTTCGTTTTTGCTCTTTTCTTTTCCTTTCTTTTGTTTAATTTGATTACTCTGTGCTTTGAGCTCATTTGTGCAGCAGCTTGTGGAAACATCCAAACGGAAGTTGAAGCCATTGTTCAAAGGTTTGAAACGTGCATATCTTGGGAGAAGAACAAACTCAATCGCATTATCGGTAATATCTCTCCTTTTCTTCTCTTCAATGGATGCTGATATCTTTCTATCGAACCTTCGTAAATATTTCCCTTCACTTCCTCAAAATGCTGTGTTTAAAATTTATAAAGTACGGATGACTAGACTTTGGGCATTGATGCTCCTAAATGTGCCTGCTGATATCCGATGGCTTATCGAAGCCAAGGTGAGATTGTCCGGTGAGCCGACATTAATCTCGCAACATACATGCCTGGTCTAGGAAAGAGCTACTACGCCAAGAGGCGAAGAGCGAAAAGGTTACAAGTATGTTATAAATGTGCTAGATTGAATTGTAACCAGACTTGTCGTTCATTAGGTTTTGCGTCCAGGAATAGAGAAGATAAACTTTCATTTATTAAGAATGGTTTGAGTCAGGAGTCGCTGGATAATGTTTTGTTAACTCTCGAGTCACATTCTTGTGGACTTGTTCAGCGTGAATTGCTTAATCTATGGACCCAATTTCGTGATGAATTGCAGTGTTATAGTCTAGGGAATCTGACTAAAAACGACCCTGTTTGCCAGTTTATAAGAAAACTGGATGGGAAGCAAATTCCCGACTCATAGAAGGCGTTTCAGCCGTTACTGGACGTAAAACCAGAGGAAGATGTGAGCCACAATCACAACTACTTTTATATTTGAATGTGTGTTGTTGTTGTCGAATTTTATTTCTTTCTTGTTTCGTTTGATCTGATTATCAATGTTGTTTTTTGTGTTGTTGTTGTTTGTTGATTTTGTTTGTTATAATTTCAAGTTTTCTTTTTGACAAACCATATGACTACCCTATGGCATAAGTACACGTGGGAGACAAGTGTGGGGGTTTTGTCAACCCCCACCGAAAGTGTATCTCCATTTTCCATGCTTCACGTGGGAGACAAGTGTGGAGGTTTTGTCAACCCCCGCTAAAAGTGTATCTCCATTTTCCATGCTTCACGTGGGAGACAAGTGTGTAGGTTTTGTCAAACCTCGCCGAAAGCATATCTCATTTTTTCAAATCTTGGGGCGATAATTCTGCATCGAGCAACCCCCACCGAAAGTATGTCCCCATGTGTCAAAATTTGAGAGTTTTATGGGTGTATATATACATTCTGCATATTTTCATAGGTCATTCCATAACCTGTCTTGCAATTGAAAAGCATAATATCTAACGTGTCTTACACAAGATTAGAGCACTGGTAGAAATGGAGAAAACACCAATTCTGCGATTCCGCAATATATGCGTATTTTGCGGATCGCAATTTGGTAAAGATGGAGAGTTTACCACAGCAGCTCTTGATCTTTGTAGGACATTATCTGCGAGGGGTATTAATTTGATTTATGGAGGGGGTAGTCTTGGGTTAATGGGGTGTGCGTCAACAGCTGCATCCCTAGGAGGGAGCAAAGTTCTCGGCATTATCCCTAAGCCATTAGCTGTACGAGATATCGTAGGCAACACAATCGGGGAAGAGTTACAGGTCTCTAGTATGCATGAGCGTATTGCACATATGGTTGTTAAGTCCGATGCATTTATAGCTTTGCCGGTGGTTATGGTACATTAGAGGAGATATTTCAAATCACCTCTTGGGCACAGCTAAACATCCATCGAAAACCCATTGGTTTGTTAAATGTTAATAATTTTTTTTGATGGTTTGTTGTCCTTTCTTGATCAAGCTGTAGAAAAAAATTTCATCTCACCGTCAACAAGGCAAATTCTGGTTACAGCTTCAACTGCAGGAGAGTTAATTGACAAACTACAAGAATTCGTCTATTCACCTGATCCAACAATGGCTCGGATAAATTGGTTTGGAGAAGGCAACAAAAGGCGTCAACTGGATTTAACCCTCCATCTGTAATCTCTATTTGCTGGTTTGCTTCGTTTTTGTTTGCTTTCTGTTTAGTGTGTTTATTTGAGATTTTTCATGTCGTTTCTTTTGAGCTTTTTCAGGTTATTTCTTTCGTCCCAGGTAATATTTTCTCATCTCGGTTTTTAGAGTGGTGGCTTAAAAAGTTCAAGTTCTCTTGAAACGCATTCTGGATCTCTTCAATCCATAATGGCTGAATAAGGAGGCTAACTTCTAAACTTTTAGACCCTTTCTAACTAACTTATTTTTGTTTGCTGACTTGTTGAACTTTGTTATTTTATGAGTGAGTTTAGTTTTGCGTAATTTAGAGTTGTTATGTGTTTTTTTATCTTTATCAGTTTTGATTCAAAAAAAAAAAACAATTGTGGAAAAACCTGAGAATGGCAAAATATGGGGTTTTCTTAACTCTTGAAACGCATTCTCTCTCAATACATCTGTAGTTTGTTTATTTCATGTTGTTTGAAGTGTTTTGCTTCTTGTTTTGTTCTTTCATAATAAAGGTATATAGGCTGGAAACCTTAAGTCTGCGGGCTACTGGTCCTAAGGATTGTTGAAATATACAATCCTGACTCAGGTGTAACAACGCCACGTACCTCTTTTCTTGCATTTTGTGGGTCGATGATAAGATAATGATTGAATTAAGAATAACTCTTGGAAATGATAAATGATGCATGGATCTGTGTGCTTGAAATGTTTATTGGTTTTCGCTTTGCTTTTGATTCCTTGCGCAACATTGAGCACTGAGCTATTATCACTGAGTTATTTGTTCACTTAGAGAAAGTTTATGTAATTTAAGTGTTTCTCCAGATTTCAATGAATTCTAGAACTTGTTTGATGGTCACTCGGGGCGAAATCCTAGACTGTGCAACATTAGGGAAATGATTTAGGCCATCTTAGGACCGTTTGAGCCTTAAGAGCCAACCTTGACTAAAATTGATCCCTAGTTACCCCTTTGAGCCTCTGTAAACCTTTTTCTTTGTTAACTCACTAAAAGATTTCCTAACCTTAATTGAATTTGTTCCAAACAGTTTATCCTTTACCTATGAGCATGTAAATCATTTGCAATTACATTTTGAGCTATGTTCTGGTTTTGGGAAGTTAGAGGAGGTTGGATTATGCCATGAGCAATGCAAGTGAGTTTTATTATGTTTGTTAAAAAAAAACAGAGAAAAAAAAAATCTGTACTTATCTTCCACGTACTTAAACATTGAGGACAATGTATTGTTTAAGTGTGGGGGAGTGGAATTGTAGTTAAAAAAAAAAAGAAAAAAAAAAGAGTTCTATACCCTTGGGCGTTCTTAAAAAGAATGAAACAACAAAGTGTGGGGTGTAGTTTCTTTTGCTTTCTAAAAAAAAAAAAAAAAGAAAAAAAGAAAAAAAAAGAGAGTTCGAGTGTTCTGAATAAGATTGGGAGAGTCATTTGATGAATAAGAATGAATTTTTTATGTCATAGGCTTGAGCTCCACATAATATTGAATGATTTTATGTGTTTGTGGGTGATTTGAGCCTAATTATTATCCTTTATCATACCTTCACCCAAGCCAAACGTTACAAGCTTAATAAAGTCCTACTTGATCCTTGGTGTTGTGCATGTCTACATTAGTGGAGAGTGACTTGAAAAGCAATCCTATGGAGTTCATTTATACACACATCTTCATATTAAATAATGATTCCCCCCAAATTTTTTGTTTTTTTTTTGTTTTTTTTTTTTTTTATGCATAAACTCATCCGGGTTACAAGTGATTAGGTGAGAATGGCTCTACACACACACACTTGAGGATTGAAGTGAAGCGAAACTAATCCTTGAGATGAAATTCTTGATCAAGTGCATTATTTTGAAGTTTTCCTTGGGTTATAATTAATTACAATCTTTGAGGCCTATTTGCAAGTTGAAGCATTGGTGTGTTTTAATTTTTCTCTGATTCTGTTTTCGGATTTAGTTTTAGTTTCGTAATCATATTATAGATATTGCTCGATGACTAGCAAAGTCTAAATGGTGATAGGTAATTTTGAATAGGTGTCTATTTATATGTATTACTTTTAATATACAATTCGTCCATTGTTTCCCTTTGCTATATTCCTTGGTATTTTTATGTTTTTGTGTGGTTTTGATTTTGTAGGAGTTTTGGAGCAACTTGCACAAAAATGGAGTAAAACCCTTCATTTTCACCTCTGCTAGTCAACCATCTTCTCTGATTTAATTGTATTGATATACAATGAACCCGATGACATGTTATATACCGTTGGAAAGCTCTCGAAGTCTATTTTCTGGGGAAATTTACGGTTTATAAATCC
>SNVD02006082.1:0-24273 GCA_013180625.2 Boswellia sacra
TAAAGGATAATAATTTGGCTCAATCACCCACAAACACATAAATCATTCAAGACTATGTAGAGCTCAACCCTATAACACAACTTCATTTCAATTCACCAGGTTACACCCCCAAACTTATTTAGAACACTCAATATTTTTTTTTTTCAGAAAACAAAAGAAAACTACACCCCCACACTTTGTTGTTTCATTCTTTTTTAAGAACACTTAAGGGTATAGATCTCTTATTCTTCTTCTTTTGTTCTCTTTTTTTTTCTTTTTTTCTTTTTTTTTATTACACTTCCCCTCCCCCACACTTACACAACACATTGTCCTCAATGTGTAAGTACGTGGACGATAGGTACAGATTGGCTTTTTTTTTTCTGTTTTTCTTTTTTTTTTCCAAACACAATGGAACTCACTTGTATTGCTCATGATACATCCCAACCTCCTCTAACTTCCCAAAACCAGAACATAGCTCAGAATTTAATTGTGAATGATCTACATGCTCATAGGTAAGGGATTAACTGTTTGAAACAAAATCATTTTAGGTTAGGAAATCTTTTAGTGAGTTAACAAAGAAAAAGGATTACAGAGGCTCAAAGGGGTAACTAGGGATCAATTTTTGTCAAGGTTGGCTATTAAGGCTCAAACGGTCCAAAGATGGCCTAAATCATTTCCCCAATGTTGCACAGCCTAAGATTTCGCCTTGAGTGACCATCAAACAAGTTCTAGAATTCATTGAAATCTGAAGAAACATTTAAATTACATAAACTTTCTCTAAGTGAACAAATAACTCAGTGATAATAGCTCAGTGCTCAATGTTGCACAAGGAATCAAAAGCAACGAAAACCAATAAACATTTCAAGCACACAGATCCATACATCATTTATCATTTTCCAAGAGTTATTCTTAATTCAATCATTATCTTATCATCGACCCACAAATGCAAGAAAAGAGGTACGTGGCATTGTTACACCTGAGTCAAGATTGTATATTTCAACAATCCTTAGGACCAGTAGCCCGCAGACTTAAGGTTTCCAGCCTATATACCTTTATTTGAAAGAACAAAACAAGAAACAAGACACTTCAAACAACATGAAATAAACAAACTACAGATTTATTAAGAGAGAATGCGTTTCAAGAGTTAAGGAAACCCCATATTCTGCCATTCTCAGGTTTTTCCACAATGTTTTTTTTTTTCCGAATCGAAACTGATAAAGACAAAAACACACAACAACTCGAAATTACATAAAACTAAACTTTCTCAGAAAATAATAAAGTCCAACAAATCAACAAACACAAACAAGTCAGTTAGAATGGGTCTAAAAAGTTTAGAAGTTAGCTCCTTATTCAGCCATTATGGATTAAAGAAATCCAGAATGCGTTTCAAGAGAACTTGAACTTTTTAAGCCACCACTCTAAAAGCCAAGATTAGAAAATATTACCTGGGATAAAAGAAACAACCTGAAAAAAAACTCAAATAAACACAATAAAAACAAAGCAAATAAAAACAAAGCAAACCAGCAAATAGAGATTACAGATGGAGTGTTAAATCCAGTTTACGCCTCTTATTGCCTTCTCCAAACCAATCAATCCGAGCTGTTGTTGGATCAGGCGAATAGACGAATTCTTGTAGTTTGTCAATTAACTCCCCTGCCGTTGAAGCTGTAACACGGATTTGCCTCGCTGATGGTGAGATAAAATTTTTTTCTACAGCTTGATCAAGAAAAGACAACAAACCATCAAAAAAAGTTATTGACATTTAACAAACCAATGGGTTTTTTATGGATGTTTAGCTGTGCCCAAGAGGTGATTTGAAAAATCTCCTCTAATGTGCCATAACCACCGGGTAAAGCTATAAATGCATCGGACTTAACAACCATATGTGCAATACGCTCATGCATGCTAGAGACTTGTAACTCTTCCCCTATTGTGTTGCCTACGATATCTCGCACAGCTAATGGTTTAGGGATAATGTCGAGAACTTTACTTCCTCCCAAGGATGCAGCTGTCGACACACACCCCATTAACCCAAGACTACCCCCTCCATAAATCAAATGAATACCCCTCGCAGCTAATGTCCTACCAAGATCAAGAGCTGCTGTTGTAAACTCTCCATCGTTACCAAATTGCGATCCACAAAATACGCATATATTTTGGAATCGCCGAATTGGTGTTTTCTCCATTTCTAAAATTGCTCTAAACTTGTGCAAGACAATGATGTACGTTAGGTATTATGCGATTCAAGTGCAAGACAGGTTATAAAATGAATTTGAGAATATGCAAAATGGATATATACACACGTAAAACTCTCAAATTTGACACATGGGGACATAATTCGGTGGGAGTTGCTCGATGCAGATTTATCGCCCAAGATTTGACAAAAATGAGATATGCTTTCGGTGGGGTTTGACAAAACTACACACTTGTTCTCCCACGTTAAGCATGAAAAGTAGGATACTTTGCGGCGGGAGGTTGGACAAAACCTCCACAACGTTCTCTCACATGTTGCATGAAAAATGGGAATATACTTTCGGCGGGAGGTTGACGAAACCTCGCACTGTTCTCCACGTTGGCTTATGACATGGGGTAGTCATATGGTTTGTCAAAAAGAAAACTTAAAATTTGAAACAAACAAAATCAACAAACAAAAAAAACACAAAGACAACATTGATAATCAGATCAAACGAAACAAGAAGAAAATAAAATTCGATAACAACAACACACATTAAAATATACAAGTAGTTGTGATTGTGGCTCACATCTTCCTCTGGTTTTACGTCCAGTAACGGCTGAAACGCCTTCTATGAGTCAGGGATTTGCTTCCCATCCAGTTTTCTTATAAACTGGCAAACAGGGTAGTTTTTAGTCAGATTCCCTAGACTATAACACTGCAATTCATCACGAAATTGTGTCCATAGATTAAGCAATTCACGCTGAACAAGTGCACAAGAATGTGACTCAAGAGTTAACAAAACATTATCCAGCGACTCATTACTCAAACCATTCTTAATAACCGAAAGTTTATCTTCTCTATTCCTGGACGCAAAACCTAATGAACGACAAGTCAGGTTACAATTCCATCTAGCACATTATAACATACTTGTAACCTTTTCGCTCTTCGCCTCTTGGCGTAGTAGCTCTTTCCTAGACCAGGCATGTATTTTGCGAGATTAATGTTCGGCTCACCGGACAATCTCACCTTGGCTTCGATAAGCCATCGGATATCAGCAGGCACATTTAGGAGCATCAATGCCCAAAGTCTAGTCATCCGTACTTTATAAATTTTAAACACAGCATTTTGAGGAAGTGAAGGGAAATATTTACGAAGGTTCGACAGAAAGATATCGGCATCCATGAAGAGGAGAAAAGAAGAGATATTACCGATAATGCGATCGGGTTTGTTTTTCTCCAAGATATGCACGTTTTAGACCTTCGAACAATGGCTTCAACTCCCGTTTGAATGTTTCCTCAAGTTGCTGCACAAATGAATTCGAAGTACGGAATAATCAAATTAAACAAAAGGAAGGAAAAGAAAAGAGCAGAAACGAAACTAAAGACATATAAAAGAGATAACAACACAATAGCAAACAAAAGTCAAAAACAAGTAAAAAAAAATATATATATATATATATATATAAAAACGAATAAAACAGATGGCAAGGAGAGATAAAACCTGGTCAATTTGATGGTCTACGAAAGGAATCTCCTCGAGACACAAAAATTGATCATTATTACCTCATTTTATTTTTCTTTTCTTTTTTTTTTTGTTAATTTATTTTGCAAAAAACATTGGGTTGCCTCCCAATAAGCGCTTGGTTTAACGTCCTCAGCCCGACGTTAGTTCCATCATGGGAGGATCCAATCTCCGCTGTGATTCTCTAGTGGGCTTGGATCCTTCTTCCAACAGGAAATGGTGTAAGCATATGGCTGGGCCTTGGATGTTAGCAATCGTCCCCTTAATAGTTGTTTTGTGAACTCTAAATACTCGGACGCGTTTCTCTTCTTGTAGTGGTGCAAGGCCCATTTCTATTGTAACTAGCAAAGGATCTTTGTTACCCAAAAACACATGCCTAAAATAATCTGGAAGTAGCTTAAGCTCCAAGGTATTGGCTTTCATCACAGAAGGAAGAAGTTTCTCATTAGATAAAGGCAATTCAATGTACGAAACATTATACCTGTTTGTGATTATAGCTATAGTCTCATCTAAGCATGCCATAGCTTCCTCCATTTCTTTAGTCACTTGTATCAGCTTTCTTAGTTCTTTGAAACTTTCTGTCCTTATGTGTTCACTAATAGCAACATCCACTCCATTCTTGCGAGTTAACTCAAAATATTGTTGTGGCAAAAAATCAACAACGTCAACTGCAAAAACAGAATGTAAGTCACTAGAGTACCTCATTGCCTCAAAAATGTTGAAACATATCACCTTGCCATCAAACTCTATGATGAGAGTGCCATCATGAACATCAATCTTGGTTCTAACAGTTTTCGAGAATGGTATCCCTAACAGAATCGGAGTTGGATTAGGAGATGTCTCATCCTCTATTTCAAGGACATAGAAGTTTGTTGGGAAAACCAAATGATTCACCTGCACAAGCACATCTTCCACAACTCTTTTGGGATATGCATTAAAATGATCAGCAAGTTGAATGGTAATACCAGTTTTCACAAAAGGTCCAAGATTTAAAAGAAGAATACCAATCACAGCCCAATACTGGGCATTGATGTTAATCACGATGCTTCTAAATCTACATAAACTGGTTTTTACCAATGGTGCATGGCTTTTTTCTATTTTTTTTCTTTTGCATGGGATAGTACCTGGGATCTTGCACTTGGAGGAATTTTTCTTTGCAATACAGCTGAAACATTCTTCCCCTACACTTACTTTTCAGTTCCTTTTAACTTTCGCTTGCTGGTGCATATACTCTTTGAGACATTTATATAACGATGGACTTGGCTTGAAGCATCCTTCTTTGGCCCCCGTATTTAACCTCTAGGAAGTGGTATATTTACCTCGATTTTGTGAGAAGTTTCCAGGGTTTCTTGTTCTTGTTTCTCCTTCGATTGTGCAAATCTACTAGGAAAAAGTGGAGGAGAAACATATGAAGGAATGGGAGTTATAGGATTTACCTGAGAAGTCAGTGTTTTGTTCATGGTGGAAAGTGATGTCAATCTCCTTCATTCAGTTGTGATTCTTGGCAGGTTTTGTGATACTTGCCCCAGTTTCAATTTTGCGCTCCATTTGGAATTTGCTCTCCACTTTGCAAAGTTATCGCACAAGCCTTCTCTCTTGGATTGACACTGTTTGAGAAAAATAATTTTTCGAAGCATTGGCCCTCGAATTTGCTCATGCTAGTGCCAATTGTCCATTTGATTTGCGGAGAGATTTGGATACTTGCCCAGTTTCCTGCTGGAATTGCATTGTGTTAGTGGCAAGTGCATTAACAATGTCCTGGAGAGACATACCTGAGTTTTGTGAAGCTGGTTGCGGTGCTGGATGTGGCATTGGTGGTGGTTGCATTTGAAAAGGTTGCTGCACTCTAGGTTGATTGAAACCTTGTGGCCGATTTGGTATCACATTGGAGTGATTGGTTGATGATTCCAGTAACTGAAATTATGTTGATCTTCCCATCCAGCATTGTAAGTGCTAGAGAAAGGATCATACCATTGCCTCGTTTGTCCTGGAAATCCACCCCATGGCATTGGCTTGTTCCATATATTCTTCTTGTAAAATTGGATACATGTCGATTGGATGCTCCATCGTAGAATATATCCCACATTCATAAGATTTGAATATGTTCCTATTAGCCATGTTTTCCACAAGAGAGGTTAGCTCAGAAAGTTGTTGTTCAATGTTCGGAGTGCTTACCTCATTTACACTCCAATGTAATTTGTGGCTCAAATTGGCTACTGAATTGTTGGAAATTTACTGCCATGTTGCCCAAACACAAACAATCAGAAAAGAAAAACAAACAAATACGAATCAACAATGAAAACAAAATAACAAATCGATTAGAAAAATTCAAATCCCCTGGGCAACGGCGCCAAAAACTTGTATGCCGGTTCGAAACTAGCAAGTAGTTATACTAGTCGCACAAGTAATAAAGGGCGAAGTAAGATATCGTTCCCACGAGGATTGATTCTAATTGAATTTGTTATTTTCCAGCAATAATAAACTAAACGGGGGGGTTTTGTTGATTGATTAACTAAACTTAATACGAAAGCAAATGAAGAATAACACAAACAAAGTTAAATGGAGTGAAAAATCAATGAGAGACACTTGGTTAAGAGTTCATTCTCTGCCACAAGATATGAATTTGTGAATTAACATAGAATTGTAATCCAATTACAGCATTGAAATTATCAACCGTAGATAACAACAAGCTCTGTTATCCCAATCTTTCCTTACTTTGTTGTTAAATAAAACAAGCTCTTTATTTAATCTCTATCCATTAAACAACCTAGAACAAGCTCTCTAAGTTTAATTCAATGGAAGCATTACGATAAGAAAGATAGGTTGATCTAAGCAATAAACACACAAGCTCGGATTATTTAACTTAGGTTGTATTCTCCAATTGCAATCTCTGATCACAATTTTGCTACTAAGGATTAGAAATTCAAGACAATTACGGATCAAGATTTCTAGTCTAGCAATAGACAATATCCAGATTATATTCAGTTGGCCACCCAAATACAATCCAGCAAGCAATCATAAGCATTAAACATGGGAAAATACAAGCAACTTCAATTAGAGAATTGGATAACAATTTCTTGCACAATCAACTCACAAAACCATATCAAGGGCTTTGAAATCACCCTCAACCAATTCAGATTTAGTTACACATATTCAGACACAATACAAATACAATACAATATGGAGACATTCCAGAAAATGAAGGGAAAGGGAAAACTTAGCAAATTTGATGAAATCTCTTAGGATTTGTAGTTCTTCCTCTTTCCAAGCCTTCAATCTCCTTCAAGAACTCCAAGAGATGAGAGAAATCCAAAGATGCAGCCTCCTCCACGTTCTCCCTCTTCAAGTTATGAAAATAAAACCCTAAAATGTGTTTAAATACTCTGCTACAGTAACGTGCTACAGTGTCCCGTATTATACATGCTACAGTGATGTGTGGAATTACATTTCTACACTTCTTACACTGTTTTGATTACAACTTTCGGTACACTGAATGGATTCATAAACCGTAAATTTCTCCAAAAAGTAGACTTCGAGAGCTTTTCAACGGTATATGATATGTCATCGGGTTCATTGTATATCAATACAATTAAATCCGAGAAGATGGTTGACTAGCAGAGGTGAAAATGAAGGGTTTTACTCCATTTTTGTGCAAGTTGCTCCAAAACTCCTACAAACATCAAAAACACACAAAAACATAAAAATACCAAGGAATATAGCAAAGAAACATGGACGAATTGATATGAAAATGATATATAAATAGACACTTATCAGCTAGATATCACATGCAATTGTACCAAAAGCGGATTGCTCGAGCCTTTAGCAAGAGAATAAAGGCAAGGAAGTTCAAAGAAGGGGAATTAGTCCTTAAATAGGCCAGGCCAATAGTGCTTGATCTAAGATGGAATTTCAAGCCCACTTGGGAGGGCCTATTCATTGTGAAAAAGGTCATGTCCGGCGGAGCTATCATCTTATCAGTCATGGAAGGAAATGAGTTCACTGAGCCTATTAACATGGATGGACTAAAGAAATACTATGTGTGAGAGAAAAAAATGAAAGGAAAAATAAAGAAGTATGAGAGAAAAAAATAATTAATCAAAAAATCAGAAATGGCTGATTCATGATAGGAGTCATCTCATTGTGCACATATTGTTCGAATAACAAACGATTATACTTTTATTAATGAAATGAAATTGTTTGGAAACAAATATGCCTTTGAAATGTCTTATTATTTTGCAGGATAACAAAAGGAAAGCATCTAACATCTAAGCTAACAGTGAAAGTGTCAATGTCTTCTTTACCTATTCGTTGGACTACAAATAGGCTTGCGTATCGCTCACAGCACTATCTAGCTCAAATAGCAAGATCAAGAATAGTAGCCTAGAAGGTCACCTAGTCCTTGTACCGGTCGTTTATCTCAAAATCAGGATCATGGAACAGATTTCTCTCAATGGTCTAATACGACCAATAATCCTTCACACGCTCTAGATAACAAGCAAACAGTCTCCCAAGACTAATAGTAGATGGTGAATCCACGATCCACTGCTTAAGTCCACACTATCGACCTAGTCCAGCAGGATCATAGAATGAACTACGACTGAAACTTGCCAAAGGCACGCATACGATGTAAGTCTCGACTGTCACATACTTTAGCCTCCACTATAGACAATGATAACGAATCTGAATACCGAAAGGACTCGAAGCCAATCGACCCAAGAAAAACGTCTCTCAAGTTTCCTTTTCTATAAAGTCGAGGGCTGTAATAGGAAATATCCTTTAGGCGGTCCTAGAATAGATAGCCTTTCTTGTAACCAAATATGAAAAAAAAAGAAACAAAAGAAAAGAAAAATAAGAAAAAGCTCGTCAAGTTGAAAACCCAAAAAGGGTAGCTTAGGCAAAAGTTGGGGCATTGAAGAAAAAGAATCGTTAAGTTGAAAACTTGAAAAGAACGACTCAAGCAAAAGTTAGGGTATAGAATAAAAAGAACTGTTGAGTTGAAAACCCAAAATAGGCAGCTTAGGCAAAAGTTAGGGTAAAAGAAAAAGATGAAGAAAAAGCCTGCTGAGTTGAAAACTCGTAAAGGGCAGCTTAGGTAAAAGTTAGGACAAGCTCACTAAATCGAAAACCCAAAAGGGCGGCTTAGGCAAAAATTAAAGCATAAAAAAAGAAATAAAAAAATGAACTTGCTAAGTTGAAAACCTGAAAGGGTGGCTTAGGCAAAAATTAGGGTTAAAAGAAAAATAACTAGAGAAGCAGAAGACTACCACTGAACCTTTGACTTCGATCAATCCTTGCATATAGTCTGATCAATGTTTCAGCAAGAATCAAGGAAACTACTATGAAATCGGCTCCTATCTGACGAATGATGGTCATAAGATGTGGATCTCTAAGACCATCTGGTGAAACCAGTAGAAGCTATGCAATGAGGTAAAATTGAAGAAGACGAAGCTAACTGGACGTTCTATCCATCATCTCAAGTAAAGGTATGATGGAAGACAATGTCACCTTATTACCTCTAGTGTGAATGCCTTTGGTGAAAATCAGAAAGTTGAAGAAATTAGCAATATCAGACATCGTTGGTGTCTTAACAGTAGGCAGAATGATGCTCTCAGAATTGGATGAATGACAATTGAGTATGGCAGAGAATTCCTCATACAGGGGGCAAAGCACTTGCCCATTGAAATGAAAGATGTGATCGTAAGGAACGAAAGGAATAGGCATGATCGGATCCTCAGTGATCACATGACTGCTAATCTGTCTACTAGCATCTCACGTGTAGACTACCTTGCTGAGGTAAGCCTGGAGTGACCAATCACATAACCGGATAGAAAATTGAAGCAGTTGTAGGGGCTTGAGGTGAATGTGGCTATCTAGTAGTAGCAGCAAAAGAGGTATATGTGCCAGTACCGGAATAAGAAACCCTAGATCTGTTCCTACGACGGGCAGAGTAGGTACTAGCATGGCTAGAACTAGCAGGCGGATAAGGAGTCTTATCAGCAGATCTGTTGACCCAGGTATGGCAACCCAAGAGGGGGGGTGAATTGGGTTTTTATTTATCAAAACGGATTTGTAAAACTTTTCTTTGAAGATCAAAATTATATAACTCTTTCTTTGAGAATAAAGGTGAAGAAGATGAAAATAGAATGCAATCAAGAGAATAGCAATAAAGAACAATCACAAGTGCAAGTTAATGTAAAGAGGAAAGGGATAGAGAGAGTGCAAACTCAATTTACGTGGTTCGGTAAACCTTGCCTACGTCCACGGGCTCCTAGCTCCACGAGCTAAGCTTTCCACTAAGTTGTAGAAATCTTACAACTTGCTTGATAAACAACCTCACCAAGACTTTTTCTTCCAACTCTTGATAACACCACACCAAGAGTTCTTCTTGATGAACAACCTCACCAAGGCAACTTCCTTCAACCTTTGATAACACCACACCAAGAGTTCTTCTTGATGAACAACCTCACCAAGGCAACTTTCCTCAACTCTTGATAACACCACACTAAGAGTTCTTCTTGATGAACAACCTCACCAGGCAACTTTCTTCAACCCTTGATAACACCACACCAAGAGTTCTTCTTGATGAACAACCTCACCAAAGAAACTTCCTTCAACTCTTGATAACATATAACAAGAGTTCTCTCAAGGATAACTATTATCCTTTACAAGAATATCTCACTCTCACCACATACAAGAACAAGGATAATTTTTACAACAAAAGTACAACTCTCTTCAAAGAGTAGATAAAGAATATAAAAGCTCTCTAAACTTGATATTTCTCTTGTTTTTTTTTTTTTTGCTTGATAGATGCTTCTCTTTTCTTATTGAATGCATGGGAGAATGGCTACTTTTATAGGCAAATGAGATGAACTTAATCAAGTGAAGACACCATCTCCAAATTTTCTGCCCACCATAAAAACCGTAATCTTGTCTGCCATTTTTGTCAATGTTTCATTTGAAATTTTAAAATCTGTAAAACATAAAAAATCTGCACATTTGAATAAGCTTTCCAACGCATCAAGAACCAAGTCATTTGGATATCTGTATCTCAAGATATGGCCAAAACACCATTCGATGCTCATGTGACTTGATTTTTCTTTCTTGTGTCAGTCCACCAAATTGAATGATAATTCTGTCAGCCTTCCGTTTGAAATTTGAATTTCTTCAAAACATGAAGATCTGCATATTTGAATAATATTTCCAAAACATTAAGAATCAAAGCATTTGGATATCTCTATCTTAAGATATGGCCAAAACACCATTCGGTTCTCATGTGAGTTGATTTTTCTTCTCTGTGTCAGTCCACCGAATTGCATGTCAATTATGTCAGCCTTCCATTTGAAATTTGGATTTTTTCAAAACATATGAAATGTTCTTCATTAAGTCATCTTTCCAATGCCATAAGAATCAAGTCATTTTGATTTTTCTAGATATGTCCAAAGGAGTATTCGGTGCTCATGTCAGCTGCTTCCATTTGTCTTTCAACTTGCATGATGATTTGGACAACCTTGCACTTGAAATTTGAATTTCATTAAAACATATGAAATGTTATAAATTGAGTAATATTTCCAAAGGCTCAAGAATCACGTCATTTGGATATTTGTAAAGATATATATGACCAATTGATTAAACATTGCTCATGTGTCACATTCCTTGAGTCAATCCTTGTTCTTAAACTTTGGTGCCTTTAACATGTAGTCTTCTCCTTAGCTTCAACACTTCATTTTAATAAGCCTCTTCTTGATTTTAAATTATTTCAATGATCTTACTCTTGCACATAAATAAACATGTTAGTAAATCTCAATTAATCAATGTGTATTGTTATCATCAAAATTATCATGTAGCCTTAGAGCTAACAATCTCCCCCTTTTTGATGATGACAAACCATTGATTGCTTTAAAATATAATCTAAAATCAAGAATGAAAATAAAATCAATAATAAGCAAAAAGAATGGCACTTGTTATGAATATAAGCAATCCAACTCAACTATTTCTCCCCCTTTTGTTATCATCAAAAAGATGTAATCAAATTAACTACTCCCCCTAAATATATTCTCCCCCTTAATATATGCTACCATTTAAAGATTATCATATAAAAGAAAAATTAAGACATATCTAACATAACTACTTCTCTTCTAATTATGCAAAATCTATATTGACTAAGGGGTTTAGTCATATTTGGGTCTAGGGACTAATTCTCAAACTTGATTTCTCTCAAATTGGTTCAATTCTTCTTGCATAGCCAAAATCCAACTTTCGTCATTTTCGGCTTCTTTAAAGATTTTGGTTCAAATTGAGAGACAAAAGCAAAATGATTACAAAAGTTCTTAAAAGAAGATCTAGTTTTCATACCTTGTGATGGTTCACCAATAATGAGATATTTAGGGTGAGCTTTTCATACCTCCATTCCTTTGGTAATTCTTGGGAAGAATCATTTACTTCCTCAAGTTTTTCTTGTTGAAGTTGCAATTCATCTTGGCTCTTTTTATCAAGCCTTGATTCCTTGATTTGCCTTTCTACCTCAACAATATCATCATCTAAATTCTTTGAAGAAATAACATTAGTTTCATAAAATTCAACATGCATAGATTCTTCAATAGTAAGAGTCTTTTTATTAAAAACTCTATATGCTTTACTATGGTTGGAGTAGCCCACAAAAATTCCAACCTCGGCTTTTGCATCAAATTTTCCAAGGTTATCCTTAGTGTTTAAAATAAAACATTTACATCCAAAAACTTTAAAAAATCCAATGTTGGGTTTTCTTCCTTTCCAAAATTCATGAGTTTTCTTTATTAAAGCTCTAACATGGACTCTATTGATTATAAAGCATGCGGTATTAACGGCTTTGACCCAAAAATATTTTGGCAATTTATTTTCAAGTAACATGGTCCTAGCCATTTCTTGGATAGTCCTATTTTTCCTTTCAACAACACCATTTTGTTGTGGAGTTCTAGGTGAGGAAAAATTATGCTCAAAACCATTTTCATCACAAAGATTTTCAAATGTAACATTGTCTACTTCACCACCATGATCACTCCTAATGGACACAATAGAATATCCTTTTTGATTTTGGACTCTTTTTGCAAATTTTGAAAAAGCTTGTATGGCCTCATTTTTAGTTTTCAAGAATAATACCCAAGTGAATCTTGAATAATCATCCACAATAACAAAAACATAATACTTTCCACCAAGGCTTTGAGTTCTTGATGGTCCAAATAAATCCAAATGAAGTAATTGTAGAGGTTTATTTGTTGAAATAATTTTCTTTTGTTTAAAAGAAGTTCTCACTTGTTTTCCAAATTGACAAGCATCACAAATCTTATCCTTTTCAAATTTTATTTTTGGAAATCCATCAACTAAATCATTTTTAGAAATTTTTGAAATTGTGTCCATGCTAGCATTACTTAATCTTCTATTCCATAATCAAGCATCATGATCAACAATGAGACATTTTTCTACATGATCATTAACATCAACATCAATTGTATAAATATTACCACATCTATTACTAATAAGTAATGTCTTATTGTTAATAACATCCTTAATCCACACATCTCTTAGACTCAAAAGTAACAAAATATCCCTTATCACACAATTGACTAATGCTAATCAAATGATGTTTTAAACCATTAACAAGCAAAACATTTTCAATGATAGGTGAAGAAGGGTTACCAATATCACCATGTCCGATTACCCTTCCTTTGGCATTATCACCGAAGGTCACATATCCTCCTTTCTTCATGATTAATCTTGAGAACTTGGAGACATCTTCGGTCATATGCCTTGAGCATCCACTATCTAAGTACCACTTGTGTTTGCCACTTTGTCTCTACAATCAACATTCAAGGAGTAACTTTTTGGTACCCAAAAGTTCTTGGGTCCTTGGGGGTTAGTTATGGTCATTTTTGGAATCCATATTTTTTTCAAATTAGGATTTCTCTTAATGTAACAAGAATGCATTTTGTGTCCTTTTCTTCCACAATAATTACATGAATGATTAGGATTATTCCTAGAAGATGCATGAACAAAATAGTTTTTAAAATACTTTTGATTTTTATGACTTTTATATCCTAACCCTCTTTTATCAAAAAACACACCTTTGGTTTTGTAACATAGAATTCAAATTTTTTGTGCTTTTTGTAAAACTATCAACAATATTTCTTAAGTCATTATTTTCCTTTTTCAAAATAACATTTTCTTTCTCTAATTTATCAAAATCCTTTTGTTTTAAAATCTCATTTTCAGTTTTTAAAAAATGTATTTGACTTTCCAAACTTTCAAAATCTTTTTGCTTTAAAATTTCATTTTCATTTTCTAAAGCTTCATTTATTTCTACCACCTCTTCTAATTGAGATAACATGATTTTTGACTTCTTTTTGAAAGCATTGATTTTTGAATTTTGTTATCAACTTGCACATGTAAATTTTGGAATGCTTCAAGTAATTCATCATATGAAAGCTTATGATCATGGTTTAGAATACTTACCTCATCTTCTCTAAAAGCCATGAAGCACATGTTTGCCACATCAACGGTATATGGCTCATCAACAAATTCCTCTTGGATTGATTTATATGATTTTTGAAGTCATGTGTCAGTTTTCAAGACTCTTGGTCAATTTCTTCTAACCCTTCTCCTTTTGGCTTCCAAGGGCATTTTGATCATTTCAATTACTCGACATTCATCTTTATTTCATCATCAAGCCTCAAAAATCAAGTCTCTATAGACATATTATTTTCAAAAAACACAAAAATTAATCCAAGAAGGATTTGCTTATAAGTCAGATACCTTTGTAAAGCTAAGGATGTCTGGTTTTCATAGAATTTTATAGATCACAAATCTGAGTTAAATTTGAAGACTTATGCGCAACCAAATGGACAAAGGTCGAAGGAGGACTACATTGAAAAAAATACGAAACAAGAGGTTTTGGTGGGCCATAATAGGACTATGGGTCAGCTATCCTACTATCGACCAGTGGTCCACCCACAGTCAGCTAGCTATCCCACTACTGGCCGACAGTCCTCCCACAGTCGGCCAGCTATTCTCCATGTAATTTTGGCAAATTTTGCCACCAACCTTCCTATTTTGATTTTTGACTTCCTTTTTTAATTCAGCCCTCAACTATATAAACCCCCCTCCTCCTCACCTTTCAACACACATCAAAATCCTCTCTTCTCCCTCGTGAAGATGCATTTCAGAATTCAAGGATTCTTTTCTAGTTTAAAGTTTTTAGGTGTTCTATTACTCTAAACCTGGAAAGGATACGTCTTGAGAGCAATTCTCTCTTCTCCCTCTATTTTTCTTCTTTATTTTATTGCTTTAGAAGAAGCATGTTTAGGTTTATTATACTTAGAATAAGCATGTTTAAGATTTATTTTTTATGCTCAGAAACATGTTTAGGATTTTATGAATTGTTTAATCCTTATTTGTTTTGCAATGTGTAAATGCATGTCAAGATAAGTCATCTTTCCCTCTTTTATTAGAGACATGTTTAGGAGTTTATTTTCTTTGTAAATGCTTAGAATTATGCTTAGAAGCACATGTTTAGAATCATGCTTAAGAGCACATGATTAGAATCATGCGAGGAAGACTTATGATTTTTGAAGCATGCTAGGAAATAGCATAGAATAGGGAAGAATTGTTTTGATTGATTGAAATGCCATATTGATTGCTTGAATTGGGCTAGAATAGCCATGTTTTATTTTGATTGTTTGAATTAGGCTAGAAATGCCATGATTCACTATGATTACTATGAATAGGCTAGAATTGCCTTGCTTAGGTAGAATTACCATAATAAGAAATATCAAATCTAGGTAAAAGTATCATGATTCTAGATTATGGCTTTGTATTAAATTTTAATTGATTGATTGATTTTATTTGGAATATACCATGTTTAGAATTATAATTGTATGATGCCATGAAGTGATGATAGACGCACATTGATGGTGAGGGACCATTACTTAGAATGAATACTTTGAATGAATAATATATGATGAATACATGCTCAAAACGGCTTAATAGGCATTGAATAGACTGACATATGGTGGTGAAGAACACATTATCTATCGAGTCTCGATTTGAACGTTTGTATTGAATATGCATGAATATGCTTTTCATAATTGAATACTTGATTTGTATGAATGCTATATTTGAAGTGTTAAAAGTAGAATTTACTTTATTGTTGAATAACAATTGTTGTAATCCTCTTCCCATTTCCCCATCTCTACAAGGAAATGTAACTCTATTCTTCTCCCTCTTTTTTTGTATGAATATACAACTATTATGATTGAAAATCACCTTATTTAATGAAGATAAAACTGGAAATGTATACATAAAATGAGCAACTTAAGTAGACTGTATAACAATATAAGCTATTTTTATTTGGTATACCCTAGTGGAGGCCAGATTTAGATGCAGGTAAGGCGAATGGCTCGTACTTAACTTCTCGAACCCATCTGTAAATAGATGAGGGTAGTTTAAGTCTTAAAGCAAGGGATCGGATTGCCCCCATTCATTCCTAAGTGAATAATTGGGTGGCGACTCTATTCTTTAGACGTGGCCATGGCTCGCTTGTGTTTCCTTAAGTCTCGAAAAAGGCTTTGACATAGTGTCGTGGTCATAAATGCTCTGACGGGATGAAAGCCCCGTTCATAGTGTGTAACCATTGTTTCAATTGATTCTAAAATTGCATTAATGTGAAATTTCTTTAAGAAAAAGCACTTAATAGTTTCTTTGGAACAATTTTATCCCTATGGAGATCCAATCTTGGAAGACAACTATCATAAGCCCTCCTTTAGCCTATCTCAATGGACCAAAATGGAGGCTTCAAGTTTAAAATTAATTGAACCTTCTTCCACTCAAACATTTAAAAGATTTGGGATTTTGGTTCAAAATATAATTGATATAACTTTTTCAAGCTATTTGAAACTTTTATATCGATATTTTACGACCTAATTAATCTCATTAATTATGTCTATGATTCATATTCTATTTATCAAATTTTTTGATAAGTATATAAATAATTTTATTTTAATTAATCCAACTAATTATAATATTTTGATTTATATACACCATTAATCAGACACTTTGATAAACTATATATAAATCAATACATTGATGCATAAACATGTTATAATACATGATGTGGCATTTCCCTTTTCTCTATATGACATGTGACATGTCTTTATTTCATTTAATACTTAAATAAAATAAACAGACATGAAGCACACATGTTGGTATAAAAACTGGCTTTTTTCCTAAAAATATTACAATAATATTTTCTTGAGTTCTTGTATCTTCTTGTGTCTCCTTAGCATGCATCTTGTGTTTGAATATGTCTATTAGTTCCAAGAAAATTTTTAAAATTCATAAAATTGAAAATTTTTAGTGTTTAGTGAAATGTTTCACAGTTGTCTAGAAACTCTAAAAATTTTAACAAGCACCCCTGGAGGAAGAAACTTTTCTAGATTTACAATTTTATCCCTGCAGAATGCAACTTTGATTTTATGAGCTATACAACTCTGAATTTGTCACTGGTTTGGGCTATAAAACCACCAAACAATATAAACAAGATGGAAGACTCCCAATAAATCAATTGCACTTATATAGGCCCAAGTTTCAAAATAAACCAAGCCCAATAGGTGATATAACTTGAAACTAATTTGGGTTTGAGCTTGAGTAAACCCATGAAGCCCAACACCATGGTATTGTCCATTACCTACAGCTATTAGGCATCATAAAATAACCCATTGGACCCAACTTTAGTGATGAGCCACACCAAGCTAGGCCTATAGACCAAAAACCCAATAGCCCAATAGGCCTTAAGACATAAAAACTATGCACTTTGGACTTGGGCTCACCATGCTTGAGCTTGGGTTAATTTGATTGGGCTTAAGGCTTTCCAAGAAACCCTTTGATCAATCAAATCCACATACCCTAGACATGTTTTAGGGTTGGCCGCCACCTCCAAAGCAGCCCCAGGGCCCATTTGCGCAAACCCTCGAGCCTAGGGTTTTGGTGCACAACTTTTGTGGCCTAAACTCTAGCCTCCTCCTATGTTGATTTAGCCTCCCTGCTCCTTGATCTACATCAACTCATGTGTCCTTACATCAATCGTAAATCTCATACAAAATAATTTTCATACAATTAAGTACAAAAACACAAAATTAATTAACATAAAATAAACAAAGACATAGGGTAATTCAATGGCATATAGGTCACCCTTCAAATTTACATACCCTTGATTAAAATGCAAGGAAACTTCTAAAGTGAAGGTTTAACCATAAACATCACTATATCACAAGTTACATCAACATTCATCACATGAATCATGTGCAATTAATGTAGAAAATAACACCACATCATTATAACATGTTACTTGCTAGAAGAGCAACAAGAATTTGTACCTTTATCGCTCACTAGTGAAAGAACCAAAGCTCTGATACCAATTGTAGGGACCCGATGCCAAATTTGAACACTTCAAGACAACAAAATAGCCTCTGAGACTAAGATCTTGTGCGCATAGGCCTCAAAATTCTGATTCGCTTTACCTGAACAAGACATATAGGCATCTTAAAATCACTTGACTATGCTGGATGAATAGTGATTAGTGAAAATTGTCGCATGAACAGTAATCAATGAATAGTATCATGTGAACAACATACATAAATAGTAATCGATGAACAATACTACGTGAACAGTGACTATTGATTCCTTATTCACTAAAAATTATCATAACACTGACCTAATTCATCCTTTTATGTCTCTATTATTCCCTATCCCATTTTGACTGGTAAACCTAATCCTATTAGGCTTGATCTTACTAATTTCTTGGGCTCATAGAACTTAATCTCATTAAGTCTTGAATTGGGCCTTTAATACCCAATTAGGTCTAACCCAATTTTGTATGGGCTTTTAATTAATCACATTAATTATAAGCCCAGTAATCTAATTAATTAAATTGGTTCATATACTCTATTATTTAAGTAAGCAAATTAATTAAATAATTATTCCATTTACTAGTCAAATATATTTAAATTAATACCTAGGTTTTATTTTCTAATAAACCCAATTAAATTAAATAATTAATTAATTTCTCTAGTCTAATCCTTATTCAAATAATTTATATTAGCTACTTAGGGGACCTTGATGGACATATTTAATTACAAGCTCCAATAAGTTTGACCTGATATCTTGTTATCTTATAATTGTAGTGCGTCCCACCAATTAACTTTGGTCCATTCCACTATAGCTCTAAAGCTACACTCTTAAATTAAATGTTCTTTACAAAAAGCTTAATAATTTAATCTGATTAAATTATTTCCTTGAGCTATATCCATTGAGCATCAGGTTTACATAACTAGCATTCATGAAATACGAATAATTAGAGTTAGGTATCATTTATCGTGTTACACCTTTAATTATATATTGAGCCCTTGATGCTAGTTTTACACTATTTAAATGAGTTTATATTTATTTTAATAAATCTCAGTTTAATGAATCACTTTCATGAAACACTTGGTCAAGATTATCTCAAATAACACCTTGTAAAACTATCAAGATGGTATTCTGTAATCCTTTCAAAGTCATGAATTCCGTATCTATGATATAGTATCTACTAGCATACAGATCTTACAAACCCAACTAGCCAAGGTATTGACCTTACTCTTCTAGATCCCACTTTTTAGATACACTATCCACTCAAGATTACGGTAGCAATGCATTTAGTACTCGGGTGTTCACATTCGATTACAGTATTTCCACCTAATGGATAATTTCTATATGGTCCTTGTTCAATGCATGCATAATGCACAAGTGTCTCTGTCTTGAAATCTCTACTTCAAATTGTTAGAGACCCACCATTTTGCCATAGAAGACAAACAACATAACAACCTTATCAAAATAAAGTGCCCAGCTTTTGTTTATAGGTTGTGAACTAGTTTTGAGCTATGACAAAGTTCTATGTCTTAGATATATCTCATATATACAGAACTTTGTCAATGCACAAGCTCTAGAACCTTTAGTCATTGATACTGTCACACTTAGGTAATTTATAAATAATAATTTTTATTCATTTATAACAATAAAGTATTTACATATTAAAGAAAAACATTCATACTCTTAGAGCAGATCTCTAACACATGTTACTATTATTTATCGTGTATCAAGTATTTTCATTATTGTTTTTGTAATGATTATCATGTGCATATAGGCCTTTTTTATATTTGTAGATTAGGGAACTTTTAGGGTTTTGGATGTAAAAAGTGACAATGATTTTAATTACGTCAAAGTTACAATGCATTAGGATTTATTATTTGCATTTCTTTCTAATTTAACTTTTTGCATTGATTTGATTATGTTTTGTACTAAATGTATTTTTTGGTGCATTACTGATTTGGAAAGTACATTTAGATAGTTTTTCACCCTTGCATTGTAAGTTGAATACTTGATGTCAGTTTTGTTTATTAAGTGAAATTGAATGATTTTTTAGTATAAGGTTTTGATATATATATTAGAGGCTTGTTGGGCTTGCATTTATATATTCAACTAGTATCCTACAACAAATTTTGGTATGTACAAAGTTGAAAGAATTATTTTCTTTTGTTCTTAAGCATTTGTAGAGAGACAAGGAAAATTATAATTTTGATGTTTAGTTAACTTGTTTACTTGAGTTAGCGTGTCCTTGTGCTACTTTGGAATGAGAATTCCTTAAGCGATATATTCATGCTTGCTTGTAGCTTGTCTGTAGAAGCTGCATAGTTGTCAATTCAAAGTCTCAAGTAGCTCAAGCTTGCTCAATGGGATTACATTGAATTATGCTTGAACCCTGTATTATACACCATACAAGCTGATTTTAAAATAGGATCTATATAACAAGTGCACACTCATACATGTAATTTTTTATGTTTATGTCTTGATTACTTGATTTTCTACTTGAATTGTGTTTCTCTCGAGCTGTTGACATGTTCATGAGTTGTTGATGAGTTTAAATAGATGAATTCAATTCAAAACAGAATCATAATTTTCTAGAGTTTCATGTACTAAAAGGTTATGAATAATTGTTGATACAAACCTAAATAAGAACTTAGACATTATTGTTGAACCCCTTATCTATCAACTTAGAACCTTTAGGTCAAGTGTCTTTTGACAGATTTCTCTTTCTGAACACAAAGTTGATGCTTTTATCTCTTTCATGGACCATCCTCATAGTTCTCTCTCTCTCTCTCTCACTCTCATATTCCTCCTTCCTACCCATGTTGATGATAACTTGTAATTTGTAGGCTTACACTCTCAACTTTTGAAGCTTTAGCTAGCCCAGATGATGACTTTCATATATTCTAACTCTATACTATTTAATGGAGTTATCTATTGTTGGAGCTTTGGTTTAGCTCCATACATAACCTTTAGTTGTTTATTGTTGAAGCTTTAGTTTTGTGTTTTAACGTATATGCAATTATTTCAATTTAAAATATTATTGATATGGGAGATTGTGTATGGTTGATGATTCAATGTTAGTGCATAAATTTTCTTATAAGAGTTATCCAATATGAATATACTAAGTCTATTTAAGCGAATATGTTGAGTTCATTATAATTGCTGGAAAGCAATGTCTGGAAGGAGAATTTGAAAAAAAAGCACTTCTTTTAAGAATTCTATTAAATTAATGAACAAGGGCAAATGGAAAATTTTTAAGTAATAATAAAATAAGGTAAAATTGTAATTCTATAAAATCTAAAATCGTTCGTAGAATTATTATTTTACATTGTAATATCGCACTTTTTAGAAAATTTGACGTCAAGGGTAAACACATAATTTTAAATGAATTTCAAATCAAGGATAGATTTATAATTTTATGCAAAATTTTTTATTTTTTACATTATTCAATCTTTTGCAACAACTAACATAGCAGCCATAAAAGAGGTGACGCATGAGTCTTATGCAATTGGGAAGATGCCACAGCAAAAGATCATGCCTCCACCACAAATAACTTTATGGGTCATCGTAAATGACTTTGTAGGAAATTTACGGCCAATTTTACTTATGTGGGCCTAAAGACCACCATAAGGCCACCACACAAGGTCTTTTGAGGTGGCAAACTAGCCGTTGCAAATGATTGAAGTGGTTTAATGTTATACTTCATGTAATCTAAAAAGTGTCGACGAGAATGGACCACAACTTGAATCTATTGCTTATCAATCGGGTAATGACTCGTAGCCTTGAGCTCATGCATCCTAGTTGACATAACTCTTAAATGTTGTCCCATGGAATGATGTGACTTATTTTGGTAAGAATCAAACTTTAAGGTCAACTCCTACAACTAGGCAAGGCGATACCAAAATCTGCTTGGTGGTTTGCACAAGTCTTGTATGGTCTTGTAATGCTCAAACGCGCCATCAGATTATTTAGCATGGTAAATCATGAACTTTGATCTTTGGTCTTCTATAGAATAGTCCTCATTACAATGATGCTTAACCATATTGCTTTCCTCAGGCTTAGCTATCACGTGATCAAGAGTCTCCAAACTTCATCTATGTTTCATTTATAAATGGTATTTGCATTATTTTTTAGACAATGTGTGGTTGTAATTTTCCAATGTATCATGAACAATTAATAATAACGTAATTAAGTACTGTAAAGTAAATTGGAATAGAAAATTTTACATGTTCGGTTATATCCAACCTACATCCACAGACAGAAAGAGCTACAATTCACTATGTTGCATGTTGTTTACACTACTAAGGACTTTTTACAGAGGTAGACTTCCTCTCACACACTAACCTAGTCTTTGTAAACTGATCTATTCTGAATCACAATACTAGTCTCACTTGCACTCTTCTAATGTTGCTCTACCTCAATCTTGACTAACTTAACTACACTAAGTCAAGTCAAACATTACACCTTTAACTGGTATAGAATTATATAATCACTCAACTCTCTTGAGCTTACACCACCTTATAACCATTACAAGCAGATTCAAGTAAGTGCTCGACTCACTTAAGCCTTACACAATCTTAACTAACTCACTCAATCAGAGCATAAAGCTTTTACAAATAAGAATGCAATATAATATGCTCTCTATGCAACATACTTCATTTTCCTTAATGCGTTGATAAGTGTCTATTTATATATCATTTTCATATCAATTCGTCCATGTTTCTTTGCTATATTCCTTGGTATTTTTATGTTTTTGTGTGTTTTTGATGTTTGTAGGAGTTTTGGACCAACTTGCACAAAAATGGAGTAAAACCCTTCATTTTCACCTCTGCTAGTCAACCATCTTCTCGGATTTAATTGTATTGATATACAATGAACCCGATGACATATCATATACCGTTGAAAAGCTCTCGAAGTCTACTTTTTGGAGAAATTTACGGTTTATGAATCCATTCAGTGTACCGAAAGTTGTAATCAAAACAGTGTGAGAAGTGTAGAAATGTAATTCCACACATCACTGTAGCATGTATAATACGGGACACTGTAGCACTTACTGTAGCAGAGTATTTAAACACATTTTAGGGTTTTATTTTCATAACTTGAAGAGGGGAGAACGTGGAGGAGGCTGCATCTTTGGATTTCTCTCATCTCTTGGAGTTCTTGAAGGAGATTGAAGGCTTGGAAAGAGGAAGAACTACAAATCCTAAGAGATTTCATCAAATTTGCTAAGTTTTCCCTTTCCCTTTCATTTTCTGGAATGTCTCCATATTGTATTGTATTTGTATTCTATCTAAATATGTGTAACTAAATCTGAATTGGTTGAGGGTGATTTCAAAGCCCTTGATATGGTTTTTGTGAGTTGATTGTGTAAGAAATTGTTATCCAATTCTCTAATTGAAGTTGCTTGTATTTTCCCATATCTAATGCTTATGATTGCTTGCTGATTGTATTTGGGTGGCCAACTGAATATAATTGGATATTGTCTATTGCTAGACTAGAAATCTTGATCCGTAATTGTCTTGAATTTCTAATCATTAGTAGCAAAATTGTGATCACAGATTGCAATTGGAGAATATAACCTAAGTTAAATAATCCGAGCTTGTGTGTTTATTGCTTAGATCAACCTATCTTTCTTATCATAATGCATCCATTGAATTAAATTAGAGAGCTTGTTCTAGGTTGTTTAATGGATAGAGATTAAATAAAGAGCTTGTTTTATTTAACAACAAAGTAAGGAAAGATTGGGATAACAGAGCTTATTGTTATCTACGGTTGATAATTTCAATGGTGTAATTGGATGATAATTCTACAATTAATTCGCAAATCCATATCTTGTGGTGGAGAATGATCCCTTGACCAGATTTCTGTCATTGATTATTCCCATTCAATTAAGTTTGCATTGTTTTATTTATTTTTACCGTCTATTCTGTTTTCATCTAGTTAATCAATCAACAAAACCCCCCATTTGTTATTGTTGCTGAAATAACAAATTCAATTAGAATCAATCCTCGTGGGAACGATATCTTACTCATCACTTTATTACTTGTGCGACTAGTATACTTGCTAGTTTCGAACGCATCAAGTGTTTGGCGCCGTTGCTGGGGATTGATTTTCTAATCGATTTGTTATTTTGTTTTCATTGTTACTTCATATTTTCTTTGTTTTTC